>CAIGQZ010035013.1:3379131-3390611 GCA_903798205.1 Danio tinwini | reverse complement strand
CTAAAGCTCATGGCACAAAAGCATTAAGGTTGTGTCTGAATCCACTTGTGGTATTTTAAGGATGGAATAATCCGCTTTGCGCCCTGCGCATGGTCTAACAGGGCTGTGTTTATTCTCTTAATGAGTTCTGGATGTGTTTTGAGCATAACCTGCATTAAACCAATCAGAGTCTCGTCTCTCATTCCCTTTAAGAGTCAGTTGCATTGCTCCATGGTGCATTTGCTATTTACATGGCGACTTTATAAGTGTAAAAACTGAACGCTTCACTAGTGAAAAAACAGTTAAACAGAGCATCTGCAGCGCGAGGATAAAGAACGAGTCTCCTCCATTCAGCCTCTTTACTTTCTCTTTTGCTTTACTTTTACTCCTTTACTTTGGTGGAGTAAGGAAACGGTGGAAACTCACTCCACTGAACACATCCATTAGCCTAAACTCTTTCTAAATTCAGTTCTAATCTCCAGCAAAGGAATAAATGAACAATAATAATAAAGTGTGGTCAAACAACTGAGTTATATCCAAACACACGTCCTGTTCTTGATCCCATATGGTGATGCAGACGTCTCCAAAACCCCACAGCTGGACAAATCTACACTTGTGTTTATTAAACTAATATAAATCTGCAGATAATAAATAATCCTGCTGATAATAATAACATTATACAGATGAAGATGGTCATGAATGAACTAAAAAAGCCCCCCGAGGTGAAGAAGGCATGGAGGCAGTGGTTTATATTGATGTAGAAAATCATCATTTCTGGATCATTTTAATCCTTTAATTGATCTGTAAAGATATTTGTGTGTTGCTGATCATCCTGTGTGTGTTCAGCAGTGTGTAAGTGTTTAAGGCTCATAACTAACGTGCTCTGCTGGACTTAAGAGCAGCTTTTAGTTGGTCAATGGTGTGGCCTGTTTCAGTTCCTCAGAATAGCAACGCTCCAACAATTCGCCTTAACACACCTCCTCTATAGACCTTTTTCTAAGAACAGAAAATTACCCATTATGCTTTGCCTGTATGCGCAAGGAGAATGCTAAGAACTTCCGGTCGGCAGCTGATGCGTGTAAACAGGGTAAAGTCTAGATTGGATACGCGGACGGCCAGAAGTGTGATATGCACATTAATATAGTGGCATTTTTTATGACACTGTATAACAATAATTAATATTTTTACAGTCTGCAGCAGATGCATTCGGACAGCTTTGAAACGATAGTTTTATTTTTAGGTCTATTTTACCTGCTTTTATCATCTTTGAACTATTACTGTTGTCGATCAGCGCCACCTCCTGGACTGATCATTTAAAAAAATGTGTTCTAATAGGATGGAAAACAACTGCTGTGAGGCATTTTTCCCTCGTTGTCAGACAGCATCTTCTGCCGTTTAAATGAAGCCTTTCAGTTTCTCTTTCTTTCAAATATATAACCAACCCAAACAAATATAGTTTACCAAAATGTTTGACACACACACACGTAGCCTACTGTACTGTCCCACTAACACACTGATTTAATAACAGTGACAAAGTGAAAATAAAGTGACGTTTTGAATGACAGAAAACACAAACGGTGGTAAATACTACTGTAATAAAGTTTACAGCCACCTGGCCGCCGGGAAGGAGGAGGCAGAGAACCGATGAACTTTTAAATATTTATTAGTAAAAAGGGATGGCAGCTCCTCACAGAGACTGCCGTCTAAACCAAAACAAACGGATGGCAGCTCCTCACGGAGACTGCCGTCAAACTGAAAGCAAAAGTAAAACAATATGTTCGGGCCCGGTCCTCTCTCTCTCTCCTCTGCCATCGTTCCTCCTCTTATAATTCAGAGCTCCTTCCATGGAATTGGAGGCAGGTACACCTGTGGCGGGCCTCGTTTCGCTCCCACGGCTCTCGTCCACGCCCCCTCGCCACAACTACACACTATATGAAATATAAACGGCTCGCGATTAGAATGCAGAGCAGAGTATCAGTAACAGACTTGTATTGGTCACTTTTGTAAATTTCATGACTTACACACCTGTTAAGTTTCATGCCAGTAATCTGGTTTGCTCTATGATGCAGTGAAGTGTTGCGTGCGTGCGTTGAAGAGCTGAGCTAACAGCTGACAGGCCGGAGAAACACGCACACACACTGGATTTCTGACGGCAGACGTGAACTAGGAGAACGTTTTTCTCTCGTGTGTCAAAGTTGTGTCTCACAAAAACACTCCGTTATCCACTCAAAACGCTATTGAAACCCATTTTTCGGAGTGCCAATTACCAGTTGTAAACACTGTAAATGGAAGTTCTAAATATTCTACTGGAAGACGCTGGTCGCTATGGCGCTCTCCATGCAGCAGCCAAGAAAAAGGTCTATAGACCAACACACACAAGTCCACAGAGCGCCCCAGATGAATTTGCTATTTAAACAACGTGGAGCAAAACGTGAAAATTATTGTAGCGCTGGTCTGAAAATAACAACAAATCACACCAAACACGTCTTACGCCTTATTGCGCTGGGTGTATGATAGAGCCCTTACAGTCAATATTCACTAATAAATGGTTCAAAATATACATTTTCAAATGGGGTGTACTCATGCATGCTGAGCACTGTATATAGTACAAAGTTCAAAAAATCTAAAACACATTGGACATATGCTTGCAATGATCTGCCGAAAAGGTGTGAAAGGTGTGTTAGAGATTGTCTGAATTAATTTCCTCCTTGTGTTTGAGGTTTAAGGTGATGCTTTGAGCAATATCAATAACACGGGCCGCTGAAAGAGCCGTAGAGAAATAAAGGAGTGAAATCTTTCTTTCTCCAGAAGTTCAGATGCCATTCAATACTTCCAATACACTGCCTTCATGTAATCCTTTAGCAAAATCAAACACAGCCGTTCTGGGATTCCAGTCAAAATCCATTAGTAATTTCCTGCTGAGGTGCGATTCTGGTAATCTGAGAATCGAATTCCAGTTCCACAACAAATGAGATAAGAAGAGCCAGAAAACACACAATACTGACGGAGAGTTCAGCCGCACATATTGAACATCTCACACAGATCAACAGATGTGTGTGTGTGTGTCCTGTTTCAACAACAGTGGTGTATTAAGGAGGCTGTCTGTAATGTGGTAGAAGCAGAGTTCAGTCTTGTTTTGATTTAATATCATTGATAAATGAAAAAGTGATGTAATAAAGTTTGTTTTTATTTTAATAACACTTGATCCCCCCGCCTGGAGAACATTAAAACAAGATATACGGGGGTCAAGCTAGAAATAGTTTGCTCTGATTCATTCATTGATTTCCTACAGCTTATTCCCTTTATTCATCAGTAATCGCCACAGCGGAATGGATCGCCAACTATTCCAGCATATGTTTTACACAGCGGATGCCCTTCCAGCCGCAACCCAGTTCTGGGAAACACACATACAAACTCATACACTACGGACAATTTAGTTAATCAATTCCCCTATGGCGCATGTGTTTGGGCTGTGGGGGAAACCGGAGCACCCGGAGGAAACCCACGCCAACACGGGGAGAACATGCAAACTCTATACAGAAACACCAACTGACCCAGCTGGGACTCGAACCAGTGACCTTCTTACTATGAGGCGACATACTAACCACTGAGCCACTGTGCTGCCCTAGAGTTTATCAGTGTTTCAATAAAAAAATAAACATTTCTCTAGCTGTTCTCTATGTAATTGAGTTGAGTTTGTCCATATTGATCATTTAACCCAATTTTGACCCAGCATTAGATTAATACAGCCTATAATTTTTAAAGTGTTATCAGAGTATGATTTGGAGAGCTGATCAACGTTTTATTAAATAAACAAACAAATAAATCACTTCTCTTCTCTAGATGATCTCCATATGGTTGAGTTCAGTTTGTCCATCAAAGTTGAGTTTGTTTATATTGGTCATATATTGGTATATTGGACTCATTCATTGACCCAACATTGGGTTAATACAACCCATCATTTTGAAAGTGTTTTCAGAGTGTCATTTTTTTGAGTTGATAAACATTTTATTAAACAAACAAAAACAATAAATCACTTCTCTAGCTGATCTCAATATGGTTGAGTTGAGTTTGTACATCAAAGTTGAGTTTGTCCATATTGGTAATTTGACTCAATTTTGACCCAGCATTTGGTTAATACAACCCATCATTTTGAAAGCATTAAGTTTATCAGTGTTTCATTAAACAAAAAAGAAAACATTTCTCTAGCTGTTCTCCATGTGGTTGAGTTTATCCATATTGATCTTTTCACGCAATTTTGACCCAACATTGGGTTAATACAACCCATCGTTTCCAAAACGTTAACAGTGTTATTTTGAGAGTTTATCAGTGTTTCATTAAATAGAAAAGAAAACACTTCACTAGCTGATCTCCATATGGTTGAGTTTGTCCATCAGTTGAGTTTAAATATTGGTTATGTGACTCAATTTTGACCCAGAATTGGGTTAATACAAACCATCATTTTGAAAGTGTTAACAGTTTTATTTTTATAGTTTATCATTAATTCATTCATTTTCCTTTGGTTTAGTTGCTTTATTAACTATTGAAGCACGTTTTACACAGCAGATGCCCTTCCAGCTACAGCCCAGTACTGGGAAACACCCACAGACACTCATTCACTACGGCCAATTTAGTTAATCAATTCCCCTAGAGAGCATGTGTTTAGACTGTGGAGGAAACCGGAGCACCCGGAGAAAACCCATGCCAACACGGGGAGAAGATGCAAACTCCACCCAGAAACACCAACTGACCCAGCCGGGACTCGAACCAGTGAACTTTATCAGTGTTTCAAAACTAAAACATTTCTCCAGCTGTTCTTCATATAATTGAGTTGAGTTTGTACATATTGGTCATTTCACCCAGTTTTGACCCACCATTAGGTTAACACAACGCATCATTTTGAGAGTGTTATCAGAGTGTGATTTTGTGAGTTTGATTAAAGTGTGACTGTCTGCAGCTTCATCATCATCATCGTCATCTTCATCTTCATCATCATCATCATCATCATCATCATCATCATCATCATCATCATCATCATCATCAGTGTGTTCAGAGCATGTGCAGCTTCAGCACCAGATCAAATGCCACTCTTTGACTAATTAAAGCCCACAGTGTCTTCAAAGGGAACCACTGCTGTTTTGATCCCTTAAATTGAATTGGACAGAGCTGCTGGCGACTCTCCTACACCATGTTGAATCTCCTCCTCTGTGAATCTATTATACTGAATCTCCAAACCGTCCATCTGATCCTCTGCACTTCAACACCAGGACCAACAAACAAAAACACACTTCTCTACACTGTTCATGGTGGATTTCTCATCTGTTGCCAGATTATTGCAGGTGTTGTTGCCAGATATTCTGTGTGAATGTGTAATGGATGCGAATGCTGTGCCAGTAGATTCCTCTGATATGTTGTTCGTGATTTTTGTGTCTGCCATCGAAGTCTTTGTTCAGTTTTCACAGATTGTCAATGCAAATAAACTTCATGTGTCGCTGTAAAGCTTGATTTATGAATAAACACTCTGTTGATGTGTGTTTTTGGTTGCCAGGAGTTTAGAAATGTGACATTTTTGCACACTTTATTAGTTTTACCAGTAGCTGATAGCAATTTTGCATCTCCAAGATAAATTTTCTATTATTTTTCAAAATAAAAATGTATTTAGAGACGTTTAATCTTGACAATATGAACTTAAAGACTGCACTAATAGCTATTTTTGAATGTCTGCCTCCTGAATCAGACATTCAGCAATAGTTATCATCAAATAATGAAGTCAAATGTTCATTATTTTGTGTGTTTACTCAACTAATTAAATAAACATTTGCATGAAACGTCTATTTTCTGTATTATTTAGGATTTCAGATTTAAAAAACAGTGTCTTATACATTCTGGTCAACTCTGTTGCAGGTGTTGTTGCCAGATATTCTAAATGTGTAATCGATGCGAATGCTGTGCCAGTGGATTCCTCTGATGGGTTGTCCATGGTTTTTGTGTCTGCCATCGAAGCCTTTGCTTTTTCACAGATATTATTTTACATTAATAATGGATTCATCTTACTTTTGTTGTATTATTATTAATGTACCTGTCATTTAAATAACATACATTCAAATCATGATTAAATATGAGCCCAAAACATCTCTGACTAAATTTAAAACCATAATATTGGATAATTATTTTGAAATGTTTAAAATTTTAAGTGAAAATGATCTAATAAGGCAGCATTTATTTACTATAATACTATACTGAATATTTTAAATGTGCTTTTATTTGTGTGTGTATATATATGTCACATGATCTTTCAACAGTGATGATGATGAAAACTTAAATTTTATGGTAAAAAAAGAAAAGAAAAAAAGCTAATTCTTTGGTTAAGTTGTGTTTCTGATTTTCTGTTGTAATGATTACCTATGAACAAAAAGTCAAGCAGGCGGTTATGATGTTCGTTAAAAACATAGCTCAGTCAATCAATGCTGAAAAACATTTCCAGGATTCTTTGCTGAATAAAATGTAAAAAAAAACATCCTTTATTTACTACAGTAATATATTTAAACTATAAGTCTTACTTTTTTTTGAAAATGTTGAATAATTTAATAAATTCCTGCAAAATAAAGAATTTTATATATATAAAAAAAAATAAATAAATAAATAAATTAATTAATTCGTTCATTTTCTTTTCGGCTTAGTCCCTTTATTAATCTGGGGTCGCCACAGTGGAATGAACCGGCAACTTATCCAGCACGATTTTACGCAGCGGATTCCCTTCCAGCCGCAACCCATCTCTGGGAAACATCCACACACACTCATTCACACTCATACACTACGGACAATTTAGCCTACCTAATTCACCTGTACCGCATGTGTTTGGACTGTGGGGGAAACCGGAGCACCCGGAGGAAACCCACGCGAACGAAGGGAGACATGCAAACTCCACACAGAAACGCCAACTGACCCAGCCGAGGTTCAAACCAGCAACCTTCTTGCTGTGAGGCGACAGCACTGCCTACTGTGCCACTGCGTCGCCTAATTAATTAATTAACAAATATTATTTTCCAGGATTCTTTGCTGAATAAAATGTAAAAAAAAATAAATAAAATTTAATACAGAAATATATTTCAACAACTTAAATCTCTCTTTTTTGGCAATTTTGATTAATTTAATAAATCCTTGCAAAATAAAGAATTTCATATTAAATAAATAAATAAAGAAAGAAAAATAAATAAATAAATAAGGTCCAGTGATTGCTTCCCAGTTACAGTGGTCAGGCTCTCTCTAAAAGAATACAATCCCATTTAAAGTTAATCGCATCACTACAGAAATTACAGCTCTGTTAAACCAACTCCAGTGTATTAGCAGCACTTGCAGCCATCGTCACATGATTCCTCTGCTAAACTCCAGCCCAGCGGGTTCAGAAAACAACACACACACACACACACAACTGTAGCTAATAAAAACCTGTGTTTAAAGCAAACACAAACAGTACAATGAGCATTACTACTCCCGGTGGTTTGCTCTTGATGCGTTTCTTACAGCACTAAAGCCGTCTCACCAAAACACTGACAGTCTCACTGTAAACCGGCTTGTGGACACATTTATGACTTCTGAGATTTGAATGCATATTTACAAGCATTAATCATGTTACTCGGACGCTAGTGTCACAGTGGTAATAAGCTTTTCATTAGCGTACACTGTGTGCTGTAAATACACACTAATAACTGACACACAACTCCCATATCTGTCATTACACACTCACTAACAAGCTCAGCACACAATTATTGACATTTACTGCTGAACACACTGCGCTTAAGACTTTTTAGTGTTTTGTTTACCGATGACTGATCACAGGTCAAGGGTCTTGCTTCTAAAACTCATTGAACTGATAGATTGAATTGATGAACTAAATTGACCGTAGTGTCTGACTCTGTGTGTGTGTGTGTGTGTGTGTGTGTGAGATGAGTATTTTCCAGTACTGGGTTGCAGCTGGAAGGGCATCCACTGTGTAAAACATATGCTGGAATAGTTAACGGTTCAGTCCACTGTGGTGACCCCTGATAAATAAGGGACTAAGCTGAAGAAAAATGAACGCATACAAACATGCGTTTGCGTGCATTTGTGTGGGTACGTGCATGTGCATGCATGCAAGTGTGTGTACATGCATGTGTGTGTACTTGTGTGTATGTGCGTGCGTGCCTGAACATGCATGTGTGTGCGTGCAGGTGTGTGCGTATTTGAGTGAGCGTGTGCCATTGCATGTGTGTGTGCGTGTGTGTGTGTGTGTGTGTGTGTGTGTGTATGCGCGTGCATGAATGTATGTGCATTTGTGTGCATGTGTGTACATGCTTGCATGCTTGTGTGTGTACATGCATGCGTGCCTGTACATGCATGTGTGTGCGTGCATACTTTAGTGCATGTGTGTGTGTTTGTACGCGTGACAGATGGACATGTTCACTGACCTTCAGAGCTGATAGTGTGTGTAAAGTGTGCTCTCCAGTGGATCTGCGGGTAATGATATAAAGTATGTGTGCATGATTGCGTGTGCGTGCATGTGTGTGCGTGTGCATGTGTGTACGTGCATGTGTCCATGTGTGTGTGAGTACATATGTGTGGGTGCATGCGTGTGCGCGTGCTCACTGACCTGTAGGGTTGATAGTGTGTGTAAGGTGTGCTCTTCAGTGATCTGCAGGTAATGATATAAGCACAGAGGTTGAGCTCAGCGTATGGATTTTGCATTAGTTTGTCCTCACAGTGAGAGTGTGTTCAGTGCTGTCCGTTCAGAAAAACACACACTTGTGTCAAATCTAAAGTGATGAAACTCCTTCTGCTGCTGCTGCAAATGAAGGCTAAATGACTGCGAGTGTGTTCTGTCACGCAAGCAGCCGCTGGTCAGGACTGGAGCAGAAACTGGAGGAAGAGTTTTTGGATTGTGTTGAGATCAGATCAATGTGAACAGCAGATGTCTGCTCTCAGTCTCTGCAGTGATCAAGCGGAAACTCACTAATGTGAAGAAGCACATTTCCTACAGGACACACACTAACAACAACACATGCACAGCAGCCACAGACTAAATTATTAGCCCTACACTGTCAAACATGATATGAAAAAACAATTAATTTATTTATTAATTATTTCACTCATTCTTCCATAAATTCATTCATTCATAAGTAAATAAATAACTAAATTCATTCATTCATCAATCAACAAATAAATACATTCATTCATTCATTCAGCAATAAATAAATAAATTCATTCATTCTTTTTTCATAAATAAACTCATTCATTCAGAAATAAACATCAAACAAACTCATACTTTCATTCATCCATATATAAATAAATTGATTCATTCATTCATTCATAAATGAATAAATAAAAACAAATAAACAAAAGCAATTCACAAATAAATTAATTAATTCATTTATTAATAAATAAATAAATAAATAAATAAAAAGACTGATCATCCATAAATAAATAAATTCATTCATTATTCAATAAACAGATAAATAGATAAATAAATAAACAAATAAACAAATAAAGTAAATGAATAAAAATGAACAAACAAATTCAATTCATTTACTCATCCATAAATAAAATAAATGTATTCACTGAGTGATTGCTTAATTCATAAATAAATAAATGAAAAATAAACAAACTAACAAACTCATTAATTCATTCATTCATTCATTCATAAATAAATAAATAAATGTATTGACTGAGTGATTGATTGATTCATAAATAAATAAATAAAACACAAACTCATTAATTAATTCATTCATTATTTTATCTTTAAATAAATAAATAAATGTATTGATTGATTGACTGATTGATTGATTAATTCATAAATAAATAAATGAAAAATAAACAAAATAACAAACTCATTAACTAATTCATTCATCCATAAATAAATTAATTCATTCATTATTAAATAAAAATATAAATAAATGAATAAATGAAAACAAACAAATAAACAAACAAATAAATTCATTCATAGACTACAGTACCAAAGACAAAACTGAACCTAACAAAAAAAAGTTCACCGTCCAAAAATGAGTACACTAAAAATAATGTTGAGGAATATGTTGGGGAAAAGGATTAAATACAATGTTAATTAAATCAGGAAAAATCAGGACAAAGAATGTGAAATTGCACTGAAAATATCTTATTATTCTTATATTACTTAATGGTGCTTATTATTATTATTGTCTTTCTACTCCTAAAGATGTTACATGACCAAACTCTTACTGTATGCTGAAAATAATTGTGCTGCTCAAAAAAGATTATTTAATGGCGAGTTCAAAATAAGCATCTTTTATTTCTCCTGCTGACCCTGAGCTTTTGAATGGGAGTGTAAGGCACAGCATTATTGCACATTAATAACACTTGACATATTCCCTTTGAACTCTTATATATCTAGATTGTGTTTGGCAAGAGTGAGCTGCAGTGCTGGATCCAGAACAGCAGGATCTGCCAGCGTTCCATACTAAATATCCAATTCTGCTTATAATGAGTCACGATTAGGAAGCGTTTCATTTATACACTTAATTGCTGTGCAGCATGGTCAATGTGCAATCTGTCCTGTGTTATTTTCTTGTCTGAAACACCACAGATTATATATCTTCATTATATTAACCTTGATCTAAATCTATATCTTATTTATCTTTTAAATAGACCATTGTACTTTTACTTTATTTCCTGCAGTTGTGAGTTTCTAGATTTATATTCTCAAAAATAGACACACACACACACACACACACACACACACACACACACACACACACACACACACACACACACACACACACACACACACACACACACACACACACACATCAGGGCTGAGTCTTGTACTGTGAACTTGACAACGTGTTTTCCTTGCCTTGCTGTGTTAGACTCTGGCTTTGTTTTATTGTTTATTTCTGTCTGCTGCCTGCCTTTTTGACCATCCGCCTGTTGTATGACCATGACTCTGGATTTCCTGTATGCATCTGTTTGCTCCTGTGATTGCTGCTCGCCTGACCAATCTCTGTTGAATAAACCTGCATTTGGATCCGCATGTCCTTATTAGTTTCCCTACAGTGCATAGTGTCCCCTTACAAGTTTCCCCAGTGCAGATTTCCTTCAATATAATCCTCATGGATGGAACAACACATAGAAAATTTAAATACTATAGTATTGTAGAATAATGTACCCTATAGATGTAGAAAACTACAGCATTGGCTCAGTTGTTTATATTACTATAATTGTTGTGTTACCATAGCAACTGTAGAATCAACACAACAGATCAATTACTATAGTTGTTGTTTCCATAGCAAGTGTAGAATCACCACAACAGATCAATTACTATAGTTGTTGTGTTTCCATAGCAACTGTAGAATCACCACAACAGATCAGTTACTATAGTTGTTGTGTTACCATAGCAACTGTAGAATCACCACAACAGATCAATTACTATAGTTTTTGTTATCATAGCAACTGTAGAATTATCACAACAGATCAATTACTATAGTTGTTGT
>CAIGQZ010035013.1:3368884-3379121 GCA_903798205.1 Danio tinwini | reverse complement strand
AGATCAATTACTATAGTTGTTGTGTTACCATAGCAACTGTAGAATCACCACAGCAGATCAATTACTATAGTTGTTGTGTTACCATAGCAACTGTAAAATCACCACAACAGATCAATTACTATAGTTGTTGTGTTAGCATAGCAAATGTGGAATATCCACAATAGATCAATTACTGTAGCTGTTGTGTTACCATGGCAACTGTAGAATCACCACAACAGATCAATTACTATAGTTGTTGTCACCATAGCAACTGTAGAATCACAACAACAGATCAGTTACTATAGTTGTTGTGTTACCATAGCAACTGTAGAATCACCACAACAGATCAATTACTATAGTTGTTGTTACCATAGCAACTGTAGAATCACCACAACAGATCAGTTACTATAGTTGTTGGTTTCCATAGCAACTGTAGAATCACAACAGATCTGTTACTATAGTTGTTGTGTTTCCATAGCAACTGTAGATTCACCACAGCAGATCAATGGTTGTTGCTAGATCGGATATGTTTGCGGCTGGAGGTTAAAGAGAATTGTATGTTATTTATGAGATTTCCGATTTATTGTATTTTATTAACGTCTACCCCCACCCCAACCCTAAACCCAACCATCACAGAAGCGTAAAAACAGAAGTTGTACCGAGTATTATTTATCTTATCTATTAAATTACCCAATAAATTGTATTTTTTAACCTCTACCCCCACCCAAACCCTAAACCCAACCGTCACAGTACTGTAAAAATATCAATTATTGTTATACAGTGTATATTACAGAGTAATACAGATATACAGAGTATATACAGAGTATACAGAGTTATACAGAGTATCGCACTTCCGACCGGCCGGCCACGTATCCGATCTAGACTTTACCCAGATCAATTACTATAGTTGTGTTACCATAGCAACTGTAGAATCACTACAACAGATCAATTACTATAGTTGTTGTGTTACCATAGCAACTGTAGAATCAGCACAACAAATCAAAGTACTTAAAAGTATTTCCCCAAAACACTGTGGTATTTACTACACAGTACTAGAGCATTTTTGTCATTTGACACAACACTGTAAAGAGTGCAAACCTGCAGCTGATACATCAAAGTGTTTTTAACATAACATAACATAACATAACATAACATAAAGTAACGTAACGTAATATAATGTAATAAATTCAAATAAAATTCATTGAAATTAATTCATTGAAATATATTTTGGACTTTAGTTTAAACTACAGTAAACTGTGATGTATTGTAGTATAATCAACCTTTTATAATAATAAAAAAATAGTTTTATAGTTGTAATGTTCACTGTTGCTGCTTGTTCAAACTATATCTTTAAAATGAGCTGAATCAACACAATTCTTGAGTTTTTTGGGGGGACAACTGAATTGTGTTATGTTCAATTCACTTAAATTTGTAAAAATACACCATTAACCTTTTAACTAGCCCACCAAGCAAAACAATTTTTAGATTGCATTTCTTAACTCCTACCGTCGCTAGTTAACATACTCAATGCATTTCTTTTCAACACATCCCATAATTTCTAAAATATCAGCCTCTACCAAATGGTTGATATGTCGGTTTATGGTAAAAATACCGGATTTAATACATATACTATGAAAAATCTGAAAATATTGTAAGACCAATTTACTCAAAATATTCAAAATAAAACATTTTTTAATAATAAATCAATTATTTTAAGTTTGCCACAAACTATTTCTTTTTTTTTTTTTTATTTTTTTACAATAAAACCAAAATCAAGTGTAGTAGTGCAACAGGATGTTTGTTTAATTTTTGTTTTTTGTAAACCAGCAATGCTGTGTGTGTAAGCCATTATTTAAAACAGCCTTTATTTAAATGACTTCAAGAGTCATTATTTAAAACAGTGAAAACATGGTCAACCGTTTGGTAGAGAGGCAGTCTAAGGGTTAAGTTAACTTAATCGATTTGTGCCCCGCCCACTAGTGACCATCTCTCCCTCATTAGCATATGGTATTCAATCTGTCACTATGCTGACACATATGCACATTTTGTGTGAAATCCAGCAATTTTACAGTGATGTTTACTAGCACTATAACACCAGCTATTCATCCATTAATATAAGCAAACATTCATTCATTTTCCTATTATTCCATATGTTTTACACAGCGGATGCCTTTCCAGCCACAACCCAGTACTGGGAAACACGCATACACACTTATTCACACACACACTTTTACACTACAGCCAGTTTAGTTGATCAATTCCCCTATAGTGCATGTGTTTGTACTGTGGGGAAAACCGGAGCACCCGGAGGAAACCCACGCCAACACGGGGAGAACATGGAAACTCCACACTGAAACACCAACTGACCCAGCTGGGACTCGAACCAGGGACCTTCTTGCTGTGAGGTCTCAGTGCGACACCAGAAACACCATGGCATTTCTAATATTTAAGAAAGGATGAAGATTCAAAAACACATGCTATTAAGAAGGGACAATCTACTCACACACACTCTTATGTTCTTTTATTAATCACACTAATGATTTTAGAGCATTTACATTTTTATTTTCATCATTTCTTTAGCTGGCAGATCATTATAAAAATGCAAAAGATCCCAAAGTAAAAGAAAGCACGACTAAAACGTCACATCATGCAGCCAAATCTTGACATTTCAATTGTTTCAGGCTCAACATGTCTCTCTATTGAATAAGGCCTGTGTGAATGTGCGCTGAACAGCTGTAATTGTGTGATTTGATGTATTGCTGTGGCTAGTCATCTTTGCACAAAAGCGCAGTGATGATAAAAACATGTTGTGAGGTGATTCACGTCTGACAGTGTCTAATTTTCCCCGTTCACGTTCACCTGTTAGCAGTGCTGAGGTGTGAAAAACACTCAAACACACACTCCAGAAACAGAAGAAAAACACGAACAAACTGCTCAGACTGGGAGGGAGATCTTGCAAATACTTTAAAAACTTGAGTTGACCCCTCACAGATCTCTCTTTTACACTAATAATTTCTCCAGGAGGCTTTACAGTACTATATTTAAGCAGCTACATTAGATTAGTCAGTACTGAACATAATACTGATCAACTAATAACTGAAGATCACAGTCTAAAATTAATGCACACAAATTCAAGTGTTGGGAAAACATTCTTTTATTTTCCTACGGATTACTTTCCATTTCTGAGGTCACTACAGCAGAATGAAGTGCCACCTATTCGCTATTACACAGCGGATGCCCTTTTAGCTGCAACCCAGTACTGGGAAACACCCATACACACACACACACACACACACACACACACACACACACACATGCGTGCGTGCGTGTGTTGTCCCCCGATAATGTCAATAGACTGGACTGTCTTAGCAACTGGCTAAAGGTTAAGGAGGACTAAGCTAAATTGTTTCTACTTTATAATTAATGTTCTTAACTCGCAAACAACTTTACAATGGATACAATTGTTTGTATTCAATACTTTATTATTATTATTATTTTCCAATTTCCATATTTGCAATGCCTGTATTTTGGATTATTATTTTATAATTATAATTTTATAATTTTTTATAATTAATTAGTAAATTTTTAAATCAATTGACAGCCCTAATTAAAGGTAATATATATTTTAGGGTATCCTTGTTACACATGTCCCATGTACTTCCTATAGTAATTATAATTAATTATGCATAAATGTATGTAATTAAAACTGAACCCAACCCTCATCCTAATCCCAACACCATGATAAAAAATTTAGATTTTCACAAACTGAATCATATTAAATATATAATAAACATTACTACATATACTGGCATTTCTGTGTGAAGAAAGCATGTTCTACCCGTGTTGGCGTGGGTTTCCTCAGAGTGCTCCGGTTTCCCCCACAGAAAAGTAATTAATACATATTAAACCTCTTTAACATTATTGAATGTAGATGCTGAATCACTGATGTGGTTTTGAGTAACAGTTCTAAAGTTCAATCTCAAACAGTTTATTTTATTTTCAAGATCTGAGGTGAACTATCATAAATGTCATGTAAAATGGCATTCAAACTCATATTATTAGTATTTAACACTGATTAAAGCACATGAGCTGTATCTGAGCTGATCAGTTTATCCAGTTGTTCAGCTGTGAGAATAAAGGCCGTTTCTGAAATATAAATTTCAGGTGTTGGTTAAGACGAAAACTCCTTTTAATATGGGAAATATTCCTTCGATTGCAATTTAGAACAAAACCTAAATTAGAACAAAACCTAAATTAGAACAAAACTCGCTCCTCAATCTGGCAACCTGCGCTTGAGTTTTTTTTTATCCAGGAATGCAATACCTGAGTGTCAAACTTACATACTGCACCTTTAAACGTTCTGCTTTTGATTGTAATGCAGTAATGTGCTTTTGTAAAGCTTCTTTGAAACAATGATTATTGTGAAAAGCACTATACAAATAAACTGGTAACTGAACTGAATTGAACTTCTGATGGAGTATTGCTGCATTAGAGTACAGCAGAGCCTGGACTATCCTCACTGATATAAATAGCAGGAAAACACTCTGTATTTTGCCGTCAGCAATAGTGATTATCCAGTATGTGGATGGAGAGAGATGCTCATGTCCATTATCTGCAGCTCATCGTGTCTATCAGAACCAGCTTTATTATTCACACTTGTCACCGATGTCTTTTTGTAGGACGCCTTATTTCTGACAGATTCCCACCCGCAGCATGATATTCACAAACTGTATTCTAGTCAAATTTATTAGTATAGGACATGTCACAATGAGTATTGTTCCAAAAGAAGCTGTGTGTTATTACCTTGCAAACAAAACAGAAAAGGAAGGACAGGGCAGCATAGTGGCTCAGTGGATAGCACTGTGGCCTCACAGCAAGAAGGTCTCTGCTTTGAGCCCCGGCTGGGTCAGTTGGTGTTTCTGTGTGGAGTTTGCATGTTCTCCCCATGTTGGTGTGGGTTTCCCCCACAGTCCTAACAAATGCGCTATAGGGGAATTGAGTAACTAAATTGGCCATAGTGTATGTGTGTGTGTGTGTGTGTGTGTGTGTGTGTGAGAATGAGTGTGTAAGGGTGTTTCCCAGTACTGGGTTGCGGCTGGAAGGGCATCTGCTGTGTAAAACATATGCTGGAATAGTTGGTGGTTCATTCCGCTGTGGTGACCCCTGATGAATAAAGTGACTAAGCTGAAGGAAAATGAATGAATGAAGTAACAACGGTAGACAGTAGGGTGGACAGTACAGCTGTCAAGCTTATACACAGGTAATCAGCAGTTCTATTTGTTTGGTTCTATTTTTATTTATTTTGTGTTATCTTATAGTGTCTTTGTAATGTGGAGTTTGTAAACCCACCTAAAGTTACAAGTAATGACGACGACGAAGGAGATCATGTGGCGAATGTTGATGTGCCAGCCGAGATCAACCGAGTGTTTTTGGAGAGACTGCTAAAAGACTCGGAGTGGATCAGCTGTTTTAATGGGCTGAATCTCGATGCTTTGCATTCACTGTTTGTTAAGCGCAAACGACAGCTGTATACATCATCACCAAAGAAGCTTGTCTTTACTAAGTTTAAATTGAAACTGCATGACAAAGAACGTTATTGCGCAGATGGTCATTGGTCATCCTACTCTACCCTGGTCATATTGGGTGGGTGGGCTCGGCTGACTCGCCTGCTTTTTCCACAAACACAGAAAAATGTAAATCGCTGCATAACGAGACCGAGCATTTAAACGAGACTTTTCTTCCTTCCTTTTGTCCGTTCTTTCTTGAGATGCATATTATTTTCTATGTAGTTACTGTTGACTGCTTGCAGCTTTCAGCATTAAACTGAATGATTTATTATAATCTTACTTTTTTGTTTTGTAGCAGAAATAGTATTTGTTTATTTAATTGACATGCATATAAAAACAATAGTGCAAAATGGATATTTCTTACTGCAATGCTTCATTTTTGTTTAATGCAAACCATAGATTTCTTTATCATGGCCATTATTTAATTCATTCATTTTCTTTTCGGCTTAGTCAATTAATCAGGTGTCGCCACAGCGGAATGAACCGCTAACTTATCCAGCATATGTTTTATGCAGCAGATGCCCTTCCAGCTGCAACCCATCACTGGGAAACACCCATACACTCTCATTCACACTCATACACTACGGACAATTTAGCCTACCTAATTCCCCTATACCATATGTTTTTGGACTTGTGGGGGAAACCGGAGCGCCCGGAGGAAACCCACACGAACACGGGGAGAACATGCAAACTCCACACAGAAACACCAACTGACCCAGCCGAGGCTTGAACCAGCGAACTTCTTGCTGTGAGGCGAACGTGCTACCCACTGCGCCACCGTGCAGCCCATAAAGGCTTTTTATAGCAGATAAACATTCATTCTGCCTCACATTTTCATACTATTGTCATCATTAATATTTTATAATTATTGGACATTCATTTTGGAATTATTGCACAAATATCAATAAGTCCTTACAGAATTAGTAGACAACATGTTATTAGTGTACAATATACAATTTGCAGTGCTTCTAAAGTCTTTCTGGTGCTCCTAAATTTTTGAAGTTGGGAGCACCGGTGCTACCAGTAAAAAAGTTAACTTCCAGCCCTGCAATACAAATGGCCTACTGATGTGTATCCAAAACAAATGGCCTACTGCTTTTATATTTGACATTTGGCTATTATTTGTGCATAAACATATTTAGATATAGTAATAAACATGCTGTTTGCTTGAGAAGAACATTTTTGTCATATGTACTGCAAACTTAAGTGAGCGATAATATCAATAAATGTGAAGGGGGGCCTTACAATATTTTCTGGGGGAAAAGGGGGTCTCAGGCAAAAAAAAGGTTGGGAACCACTGATCTAGAGACATCAGAGGCGCATTTTACAGCTTGTAAAAAGGGGTTAAACAGGTCTCCTTTAAAAGGGCTAATAATATTGACTCTACAAAATATTTCAAATACAATTAAACCTGATTTTATTCCAACCGAACAAACAAACAAACAAAAAACAGACTTTCTTAAAAAGACCAAATGTAGTAGGAACTGCAGTGAAAATATTCTTGATCTGCTCAACATCACTTGGGAAACATTTGAAAAAATTATTAAATTTGCACAGAAGGGTTAATAATTTTGCCTTTATCCATACACACATTGATGACATCAGTACGAGTTTCACAACATCTGAACACTCAACAGATAAATAAAGGTAATGATTCAGCTACATATATACAGAAGATGTATGAAATTCAATCTACAAAACCTTGAATCCAGATTCTCTGCTGGATCAAAGCCTGACAGCATGCAGAGGATGAAACAACAGCGCTTTCACAATCACAGCACTAACAAAAAGAGACTTTCTCCATCCGACTGTTCATGAAAACCTCCATCAAGCAGAAAAATAAACATGTTTGACGTCGGCAATGACAAACCTTCACACACACACGCACGCACGCACGCACGCACGCACACACACACACGTCAACATTAGGCATGGGACGATAACTGTTCAAGTTAAACACTGTAATTTACAAAAAATCATTAACAGTGTATCATACTGTCAGAACCTTATGCCTGGTCATCTTCATTTCCAACATGAGCCTGAAACACACACTGTTTTATTTGTCACAACAGTTTGTAGTTAAACACAAAGGGCTCTATCATACACCCGGCGCAATAAGACGCAAGACGTTTTTGGTGGGATTTGTTGTTATTTTCAGACTAGCACAACCCTAATTTTCACGTTTTGTACCGCATCGATTAAATAGCAAATTCATCTGCGGACCTCTGTGGACTTATGTGTGTGCTGAAGGTGTGTTAAGGCACATTGTTGCTATTCTGAGGATATTGACCAACTAAAAGCTGCTCTAAAGTCCTGCAGAGTGCATTAGTTATGCGCCTATGCAGGTCCAAACACTTACACACTGCTAAACACACACAGGATGATTAGCAACACACAAATATCTTTACAGATGAACACAATTAAAGGATTAAAATGATACAGAAATGATGATTTTCTACATCAATATAAACCACTGCCTCCATGCCTTCTTCACCTCGGGGGGCTTTTTCAGTTCATTCATGACGATCTGCATCTGTATAATGTTATTATTATTAGCAGGATTATTTATTATCTGCAGATTTATATTAGGTTAATAAACACAAGTGTAGATTTGTCCACCTGTAGGGTTTTGGAGACGTCTGCATCACCATATGGGGCATAAGAACAGGACGTGTGTTTGGATATAACTCAGTTGTTTGACCACACTTCATTATTATTGTTCATTTATTCCTTTGCTGGAGATTAGAACTGAATTTAGAAAGAGTTTAGGCTAATGGATGTGTTCAGTGGAGTGAGTTTCCACCGTTTCCTTACTCCACCAAAGTAAAGGAGTAAAAGTAAAGCAAAAGAGAAAGTAAAGAGGCTGAATAGAGGAGGCTGGTTCTTTATCCTCGCGCTGCAGATGCTCTGTTTAACTGTTTTTTCACTAGTGAAGCGTTCAGTTTTTACACTTATAAAGTCGCCATGTAAATAGCAAATGCACCATGGAGCAACGCAACTGACTCCTAAAGGGAATGAGAGACGAGACTCTGATTGGTTTAATGCAGGTTATGCTCAAAACACACCCAGAACTCATTAAGAGAATAAGCACAGCCCTGTTAGACTATGCACCAGGCGCAGAGCGGATTATTCCATCCTTAAAATAGCAGAAGTGGATTCAGACACAACCTTAATGCTTTTGTGCCATGAGCTTTAGACTTTGCACCTAGATTGTTAAAATACAGCCCAAAGAAAACACACTATTGTGGACTGAGCCTGTGTCATCTCAAATCACACACACCCACAAACACACACACACACCTGTCCTCAACACAGGCCTCAGATCAGTGGTTTGTCCTTCAGAAAATCAGCGTTCTCAGAGCCGCAGGGGTCTTACATTACATTCAGTGTAAAGCAGACTGAAAGATAACACCCGTCAGCAAAACAGCTGATGTGCATTGTGTGTGTGTGTGTGTGTGTGTGTGTGTGTGTGCTCTAATCAGACTTGATAAAAACAGTCTGCACAAACAGTTTGATTGACATTCTCCCTTTGTACGTTTCATCAGAGGGGGAAAGCCGGAAAGCCCCACCCACTAGTGCCCATCATCTCTCCATCTCATTAGCATAAACTGCAGCCCTGTGTGAGAAGCAGCCGTCTGTCCATTAGCCATTAGAATGTTTGAGCTGCTGAAGATAATGTCAGCATAGACTAAGAGGATTACAGATATGAAGTTTTAGCTGAAAACTGCTGAAACTGCACACACTGCTGTTTTACATCTGTCACACAGGCGTTTGTAGCTCCGCCCTGTTCTGAACAGAGCACAATCTCATTTGCATTTAAAGCAACAGTCACCAAAACACCACAATTAGGATGAAAGCCTGAAAGGGTCAGTTTCAGAGAGCTAGAGATCATTATAATGCATTATACATTTATTCAGCTCCACCCTGAAGATGCATAAGGTCAGTTTAAATCTATATATTGTTAGTTTAATGTGTATATTGAGAAAATGAGCTGCTCATGTGTGTAATAAGGGAACAAACACATGTAAACTGCTGATTATAAGTGTTTAACGCATGTTTATGCATCATGTCATATCACTCTGCTCTTTCTGTCATTTCTCTAGAGTGAAAAGAAGTTAACAGACTTTCAATGATGCCCTTCCAGCTGCAACCCAGTACTGGAAAACACCCATACACACTCATTCTCACACACACACTCATTCACTACGTCCAATTGAGTTGATCAATTCCCCTATAGCGCATGCATTTGGACTGTGGGGGAAACCGGAGCACCCGGAGGAAACCCACGCCAACATGGGGAGAACATGCAAACTTCACACAGAAACACCAACTGACCCTGCCAGGACTCGAACCAGAGACCTTCTTGCTGTGAGGTGACAGCAATACCACTGTGCCACCGTGCCACCCACTGCCTCTTTTGTCAAGTATAATTATAATACAGCCCATATTTCATCCACAACACAACTCCAGGAGTGAAATAGCTTACACTGCTGGCATAAAGACAGCAAACACACTCCTTCTAGCTAAAATAAAGCTCTCCAGCACTTGGATTATTTAACAGGGCATCTGCACAATCTGTTCAAATATTTATAAATCAATAAAGGAAGATTATTTTGCATGTGTGTATTTCAGAGTACATTATGCTGTGTGTGTGTGTGTGTGTGTGTGTGTGTGTGTGTGTGTGTGTGTGT
>CAIGQZ010035013.1:3341212-3351298 GCA_903798205.1 Danio tinwini | reverse complement strand
GCGAGAGAGAGAGAGTGAGAGAGAGAGAGAGAGAGAGAGAGAGAGAGAGAGAGAGAGAGAGAGAGAGAGAGAGAGAGAGAGTAGTAGTACTGTAGATGAACTCTTCTCAATTGTTGAGATGCTCTATGTTGATATGTATTAACGCTTTGATCTATCATATTCTGCTTTTTGTAAGCTACATTTTGGTTTTCAACATCAAATGTGGCAAGCATGAAATATACATTCATCTTCAGCCTAAGATCTGACGCTGTCTTCTGTTCTCAGCTGCCATTATGTCTTTCTTTCAGCCAGTTTTTGTATCACATTTGCTCTCCGTCTGTCTGTCTGTTTCTGTCTCTCTGCACGCTAACAGGTTTTCAGCACAGTCAGTCATCTCCCCGCCGCTCAGTAAGCCCATATCACGCTGGAATTAGATTAATGAAGTATATGTGCCCATCGTGAGAGACACAAATGGCACAAATGAAATATTTTGTCAGTGTTGCGTAAACAAAAAGTGGAGCTGTAGAAATGCAGAGTAGATGTGGCCAATGTTAGCAGCGCTGCATATGAGATGTGACTGCACAAACAGTAATAGCTGAGATTGTATCGTGTGTCTTTCAAAGTCATGAATAAGATATGAGCATTCACACCAAATCAAGTTAGCTCGTATTATCATATGGTGATTCTAGAACTGCAGGAGCACGTTGCATCTCCTTGATAGACCTTCCTTTATACGATATTTATAAAAACAAAACTTTATTGAAACTGTTTTGATTAATAATACAAAATATATCAAGTTACCTGTACAAAATAATGTTTGCTTATGTGTTTAATGACATTGTGTCTTGTAAATATGAACTTAAAAGACTATAACTATTCTTCTCAGTCTCTGCCTCCTGAATCAGACATTTTGCTTCAATTTCTTATTCACTAAAAAAAAAAAAAAGATGAAAATACATAAAATTGTGTTTTAGACGCGCCATGTGGATTCTGGTTTGAGGTTAGCACAAAATGATGGACAATGTGCAGGTAAATGTCTGTTATTATCAACACTGTTACCATCAACGTTTGTAATCATTAACTCTGTTATCATCAACTGTGTTACTGTCAACTCTGTTCCTGTCAACACTGTTTTCATCGACTTTGATACCGTCGACTCTGTTACAGTCAACTCTGTAATCATGAACTTTGTTATTTGTAATCATCAACTTTGTTGTCATCTCTGTTATCGTCAACCTTTGTAATCGTCAACTCTGTTATCATCAACTGTGTTACTGTCAACTGTTTTCATTGACTCTGTTAATGTCGACTCTAACCATCAACTCTGTTATCACAGACTCTGTAATCTAAGACTCTGTTACCGTCAGCTCTGTTACCGTCAGCTATGTTACGTCAGCTATGTTACTATCGACCCTGTTACCGTCAACTTTGTTATCATCGACTCTGCTACCGTCAGCTCTGTTACCGTCGACTCTGTTACCCTTGACCCTGTTATTGCCGACTTTGTTACCGTCGACTCTGTTATTGTCGACTCTGTTATCATCGACCCTTTTACCGTCAACTCTGTTATCACCAACTCTGTTATCATCGACTCCGTTACCGTTGACTCTGTTATTTCCAACTCTGTTATCGCCGACTCTGTTATAGTCAACTATGTTATTGACGACTCTTATCACCGACTCTGTTATTGTCAACTCTGTTATTGTCGACTCTGTTATCATTAACTCTGTTATCGTCGACTCTGTTATCGTCAACTGTTATCGTCGTCTCCGTTACCGTTGACTCTATTATCATCGTCTCCATTACCGTTGACTCTGTTATTGCAGACTCTGTTATCGTCGACTCTGTTATCGTCGACTCTTATCACTGACTCTGTTATTGTTGACTCTGTTATCGCTGACTCTGTTATCATCGTTTCCGTTACCATTGACTCTGTTATTGCCAACTCTGTTATTGTCGACTCTGTTATGGCTTACTCTGTTATCGTCGACTGTTATCGCCAACTCTGTTATCGCTGACTCTGTTATCGTCGACTCTGTTATTGTTGACTATTATCGCCAACACATTGTGGATTGAGTTAACTGTAAATTACATATTTGTTGTGTGTATATCATTCCAGTTTAAGGAAAATGAATGTAAAATGTATGAAGTATGCAACTACACAGTAATATGCTAAGCCACTGCTAGCCATGATCGATAGAGGGTTTACATGTGGTTTGAAGCCACTTTTGCTAATTTCAGTCTGTATGGAGAATCTAATAATGATCATCTCCGGAGAGCAGCTGTTTATGACATGAGACTAGCTTTAACACACACTGGACCACCAGCAGTGGAAACCGCAGCGAATCTGCCATTCCTCATTAGCTGACTGCTGTAATTAGTGTTTAATAAGCATGTTTACGCTGGAGCTAAAGCTGATCTGCTGGGATTGGAAATGTGGTTTTGTGAGAATCTCTTGGTTTAAGTCTCTGTTGTGTTATTGTATTGCCCTAGGGATGCGTTCACACCTGTAGTGTGTTACCTTTCAAAGCCAACACGGGGAAAACATGCAAACTCCACACAGAAACGCCAACTGACCCAGCCAGGACTCAAACCAGCAACCTTCTTGCTGTGAGGCCACAATGCTAACCACTGAGCCAGGGTGCCACCATAATAATAATACCACCTGTATAATGACATATAAAAAAATTCAATAATGAAATTAAACATGAGATTTCCCTGTACATGATGCCGTGCTAAAGCTCCGCAGCAGCAGGAGATTGGGTCGACGTTTCTCAGAAGAGCTTCCAGGAAAGTAAATACCATTCCTGTCAATGTCCAGCTGTATTTGCAAAAGCTTTCCTCATATTTGACCTTTCTTTTATTAGATTCTCGTCCCATGCCGGAATGCTCTTCTGTGTAGTGAAGTCAGAGAATCTGACAGAGAAAACATCGCCGAGCCCATCAGACCATTCAATCCTCTTTTCATTTTTTTTATAATTTGACACTTCTCAAGTAGGTCGCAAATAAAATGAAATCTTGACTTTTGTACCTTGTCAGTTACAGTTATTGTGAAGTCAGATCCCCCGTTTGTAAACTCCTATAAAGCCTGTCAAACCAACTATCTGTTGCACAGATTGAAGGGAATACAACTCTCACAGACATTGGTTTTTCCTGCTGAGAATTTGTGAGTTTTGCTCAAACTCTTTTGCCTTATTTATTTATTTATTTATTTATTTATTTATTTATTTATTTATTTATCAATGCATACATTATTTATCAATGCATACATTATTTATTTATTTATTTATCAATGCATACATTATTTATTTATCAATGCATACATTATTTATTTATTTATCAATGCATACATTATTTATTTATTTATCAATGCATACATTATTTATCGAAGCATACGTTATTCATCAATGCATACATTATTTATTTATTTATTAATGCATACATTATTCATTTATCAATGCATACATTATTCATTTATCAATGCATATCAATGCATACAATATTTATTTTGTTTATTTATAAATGCATATATTATTTATTTATTTTATTCATCAATGCATATGTTATTTATTTACCAATTCATTATTTACTTATTTATTCATTCATTTATGCATTGATTTTATCATAGATTGAAGCAAATGAAACTCACACATTGTTTTTTCCTGCTGAGAACATATTTGTGACTTTTGCTCAAACTCTTTTGCCTTCTTTCTTTCTTTCTTTCTTTCTTTACCAATGTATAGATTATTTATTTATTTATATTTATCAAAGCATAATTTATTTGTTTATTTATTTATCAATGCATATAATATTTACTTCAATCATCACCTCATAAATTATTTATTTATTTATACATGCATATATTATATTTATTTATTTATCTATCAATGCCAATATTATTTATTTATTTATGAATACACTTATTGAAGGAAATAAAACAAAAAAAATATTCATATTAATTAATTTGTTTGTTTGTTTATTTATTCATCATTTTTATTTATAAGTAATTTTGTTTATTTGTTCATTTATTTATGACCATTTATTCATTTATCTCTCTATAAATAAATTGATTAATTAATAAATAATTGATTTATAAATAAATGACTGATAGGTAGTATCTATCATTTATGCATTCATTCATTTCTTTTCTGCTTAGTCACTTTAATAATCAGGGGCCGCCACAGCGGAATGAACCGCCAACTTATCCTGCACAAATTTTACAAAGCGGATGTCCTTCCAGCTGCAACCTAACATTGGGAAACATCCAATTACCCAATTCACCTGTACCGCATGTGTTTGGACTGTGGGGGAAACCAGAGCACCCGGAGGAAACCCACGCCAACACGGGGAGAACATGCAAACTCTACACAGAAATGCCACTGCACCAATATGATGCCCCATTTATGCATTACTTAATTTATTTATTTTATTATAAATTGAAAGAAAAAAAAAACTCTAAAATATTTATATTAATGAATTTGCTTGTTTGTTTAATTATTTATCATTTTTTATTTACAAGCCTTTTATTTATCAGTCACTTATTTATTTATCTGTCTATCTACTGATCTATCAATTATTAATTTATTGGTTTTTGATGGCATTATTATAGGAATTCTCTCCAGGATCCTATTAATACAATAAAAAATGCAATATTGCAAACCATTATTACATTTAAAACAGTTGTTATCTATATATGAGCTTATTTTAGAGATGCAAATAATGTAAAGCTCAATTTTCAGCATCATTATTCCGGTCTTCAGAGTCACATGCTTCTTTAGAGATAATGATAGCATGATGATATGATGAGCAAGAAACATTTATGATTATTATCAAGGCTAAAAACACTGTTAGAGCATAAAAATACATATTAAATTACATAAAGCACAGATTGTTTGTGCATAAACCTGCAAATTTACATCTGTCACTAAAAAATGTCACTTATATAAGTTTGTCTACGCACGCACGCACACACACACACACACACGCACGCAAGTACGCACACAAGTACGCACGCAAGTATGCACGCACGCACACACGTTTGATGCATGATAAATGCCATGTTAATACTAATAAAATCTGAATCCATGTGTACAAATGATGTTTTAAGTTTCTTCTGAATAACGTTTCTTAGATGCATTAATCAAGTGAGTTTTGATCTTGTGCCTGTTATATATGAACCTCCATTAAACATGCTGAACACTAGAATACACAGAGTCTTTAATTTGACTCATGTGTCAGATCTCTTGCATTTTACATTTGCATCTCCATCTAAGACTCCCGCACCCGTGTGTGTGTCAGATATCCCCTGCTCCTTTTAACCACACGAGACGTTTTTTATTTTCCTAAAGGTCACAGTTTCTCTTTAAAGTCTGCAGTACAAGGCAAAACAAGTCAGAGTGCAAAAATAAGAAACACTTTCAAGTGGTAACCTGCACCGTGAACAGAGTATTTTCCCTGACAAACAGCACATTACGCATTCACGGATCCATTCATTTGCTTCTCTTATCTGTTTCTCAGTGCACTTGCAGTAACCCTGAGCTTTTGTAGATCCTTCTGCTTATCTAGAAATGCATAAACTGAACTGGACCGCAGGTACCACTGTGTCGATCGGGAAAATGGCCTTTCAGACTGAAAGACAAACAGCAGTGGTGGAAGATCATGCATACAAATAAAAGTAATTACTTGGGGAAAAAAAATATTCCTACACTAATCCAACCTAACATAACACAACACCCTATCCTAACCCCAGCATTAACCCTACCCTAACCCCAACCTTACTTTATCCCTACTCCCTAACTCTAGCATTAACCCTACCCTAACCCCAACTTAACATTATCCCTAACATAACCCTACTATTATCTCTAACCTACAATCAAGAGGCAGATTTAAACAGTAAGCGAGGTAAGCAGCTGCTTAGGGCCCCCTGGAAACTTAAGGTCCCTCAATAAATTAACTATAGCTATAAATTATATATAACATGGTTGTCTGTCATGTTTTGCATGGTGAGGGCAGCTAACAAATAAAATTATAATGTAATTACTACATTCATGCACATTGATTTATTATCTTCAGTTGTTTTCTTTTTTTATTTAAAGATAAAGAAGATTGAGTGACATAAGAAAAAGACAGCACAATAAACAAATAAATAAATAAATAAATAAATAAATTCCAAGAGATGGGTTGCGACTGGAAGGGCATCCGCTGTGTATAAACATGTGCTGGATAAGTTGGCGGTTCATTCCGCTGTGGCGACCCCGGATTAATAAAGAGACTAAGCCGAAAAGAAAATGAATGAATTAATTAATAAATAAAAAAACACAAAGGGTGTATATTAGTACTTTTGGGCTCCAAGGCTGCAATAGCTTAGAGCCCCCAAATCACCAAATCCATCCCTGCCTACAGTAATAATACAGTTATCCCTACCTTAACCCTAACCTAACACTATTCAAACCCTAACCCTAGCATTAATCCTAAGAACATGTATAATTGTGACTGAGCTTTGCTTATGAGCAAAATTAAAGCAAGTTATTACAGCTACAATAAGCCTTAATTAAACAACACTACAAAAATGCTGGCTTCCACACAGTTCCTTCATGTTGTCCCAACACAAATTGATTAACCTAACTGAAGTGGACTGAACATAACACAATTAAGTTCTCCAAAAAAAAAACCTCAATAATTGTGTTATTTCAGCTCATTTTAAATAATTAAACAAGCGGCAAACATTATTATTTGAGTAAAGGCTGATCTTAAATGATGTTTCTGATTATGATTAAGCTTCATTTCCAGGTAAAATAACGAACTGTAAGTTTTAAGCAATAACAAATGAGAAATAATCTTAAAACCATCATAACAATCATACACAATCTGATCTTGCAGAGTGCTGAATTCTTAAAACAGGATGAGTAAGATTTATGAGGGCCAGAAATAAGCCTAACTCTTGTTTTACAGTCTGATTATTCTACTCACTGTAGACTAGAACAGATAAACATATATAGTAGAGACCGCAGGATGGAGGAAAACTGCAGTAAAAGTACAGAAACAGCACTAAAGTATACTCAGATAAAAGTGAAGTATAAGCTAGTCAGAGTAATCCGAGTGTTTAGTAAAGCAGTATGTTCACAGCACTGGTGTACAGTAAAGCACAGAGACAGAACAGCAGCGCTGTGTAAATTAGAAACAAACTTCTGTAATGCAGATCCCAGCATCAGAGCCGCTGAAGGGGAGAGAAGAACAGACAGAACTGGGACACACACACACACTGGCCCAGAGCCTGACTTCATGAACAGGTGAAACACACACACACATATATATATACACACACGCACACATGAACACACACACATTTGTGCACGCACACACACACACAAAATGTGCATGTGTGCACACACAAGCACAAGTATATATACCAACAGGTGTGGAGGAGGATGGAGGATGACTGAGGGCCTGCGGGTGGATCTGCTGTGTGGAATCAGTGTGTGTGTTACTGCAGGAAACTCAGACTTAGTTTAACTAGTTCTGAATCTCCAGCAGAAACAAACAGACCTCCGGCTTCCACACGCACGCACGCACGCACGCACGCACGAACGCACACACGCACGCACGCACGCACGCGCACACACACACACACACACACACACACACACACACAACAACAGATGACACTGTCTTACACTGCTTTGTAAAACATTTTTTTATAAAATAAAATGTCAGAGTCTCTTTAAAGGGGTGGTCCAGTAGGATATCACATGTTAAACTGTAGTGTGTGTGTGTACTGTAGCTGTGTGAACATAACATCTCTGAATGTGAGGCACTCACAGTTCAATGCAAAGGGAGACATCGGCTTTTACAGAGTTAGCTTAGCAAAGCCCACAGCCAACCAAGATTGAGGACTACAAACAAATACATCCTAGTTAATGATGTCATAAACCCTTCAGGTTACGCGCATTCTCCACGCGCACATACCCTGTGCAGCAAAGGGTGAGAGCACCAGAGGTGCTGTAGTGTTCTAGCAGAGAAAGCTAAAATAGGGCCCAAACGCTGCTATTTCCACAGAGCCTCTTCTATTTCTGTCTTTGAGCTTCCAAAGAGAGAAGTGCTTACAGTTTAATTTAATTATGTTCCAGAGAATTATAATAAAGATATAGCTCTAGCATTTGACAAAGGAGAACTTCCAGAATCTCTCCAGTTCACTGCTGGATTCAGCTGAAACTCCTCAGAGAAGGAGCAGCTCAAATATATTAGTAGAAGCTGTGGAGACACAACCTGTGAGTGTTTTTATTTACTCAAATTGATCACCTACATGCACAGTGTCTAGTGTTAACGGTATGTTGTAGCGAGGATGTAAACAACAGGAAATGCTGTTTGGCACCGCTAACAATTTAGCTACAAGCTCATATTTATCAGTCAAACCTCTGTAAACACCCACAATCCTCAGCAGCGCTGCAGTGTCTCTCTATGCGGACGCTTTCCCTCCATTCTAGATCTCAAATAACCACAAAAAGACACGTGAACGTTTCATATTTCTTCCACATGCTCATAACCCCAATATATGTGTAAGACACTGGTCAGATGTTATTGAAGAGAGCAGGCGTGAGGTTCAGCTGTGTGCTCTTCATCTTTGGTCACATTCAGGCTCAAACTGACATGGACATGACACGCAGGTGAGTGATTAATAAAACAATATTCATTTTTGGGTGAACTAACCTTTCATTCATGTGTCAATACATTTAAACATGAGCTCAGCTTCAGTGTGAGCATGTCTATACATTAAATGCAGCATGGGAAATAAGTATTGAACATGTTGTCATGTTTTTCCTGGGAATAATATTTCTAAAGAAGCTGCAGACATGGAATTAAAGCAGATTTTAGTAGAACCCCAAACAATACACACATAAAAATAAAACAAAACAAAACGGTCAGCTTAAAGATGCCTCTTATATGGAGAATGATGCCTCCTGCATTGCTCAGGTGTGAGTTTCCCACAAACTTCAACAGAGTGTCTAAATCTGAATGGTTCTGTGGGTCTCGTCTATCAAATCTGAGCTTTATTCTGTATTCTCTATTGGGTTCGGGTCAGGTGATTGGCCGGGCCACTCTACAGCTTGATTTACTTTACTCTGAAAGCATCTGAGAGTCTCCGTGGCTGTGTTTTGGATCATTGTCTTGCTGAAATGGTTTCATCTTCATCCTCCTGCTAGCGTAGATGTTGGACTGAAGCAGCTGATATTTATTTACACTGAGGAAGAGCAGAGGCTTGCTGAAGAACTACTGAGAGATTTCAGCTGCTGTCTGGGCTTTCCCTGCCGAACTATGCCTCTCTTTCTTTGTTCTCGATACTTTTCCCCCGTGTCATTTCATTTTATCACACATAACTTCATTTGTAAACTAATTAGATGTGTTTTCTTTGCATGTATGGATTTCTTTGGTTGTTATCAACATCCGGTGGAAATTTCAGGTCAACGGCACCTTTAAAAATACTGCATTTTTCTCTTTCTGAGAGAAGTGGTGACGTGTTCAATACTTATTTCCCCCACCGTATGATGTGCTCCAGAGTGAGAAGACTAGCATTCAGAATAAACTCACATTTAGACGCTTGTAAAGAGAGTCTGTGTGGAAATGTTGTGTCCTTGAGGGTGCACAGAGGACAGAAAGAGTGATACTGTGTTGATGACGGCCTTGATCAAATCACAAAAATCGCTTAACATTCCACATAAATGTTCAATTCAATCTGCATTTGTCTGTCTGCATTGCTACAGAATGAAAATGAATTGCCACCAAAATTAATCACTGCTCTTTAAAAACGTGAAGGACTAAAGTGACGTCCTTGAGGAAGATTTGCAGCTCCTTCACAGGCCATTTCTGGCTTTATCCCGCATGACCAGCTCTCTTCATTCTGATTGTACTCTTACCTTCATTTTCACAAGGAGAGTTTAGGAGAAAAAAAAAACATACAGCTGTAGATTAATCTCTGCCTTTTAAGGATTTTCATATATTATACAGTGTCATTTAGAATTAGTATTGGGCAAAGATTAATCACATCCAAAATAAGTTTGTTTTGACACATTATGCAATACACACACATACATAAAACAAACCTTTTTTTGG
>CAIGQZ010035013.1:3307356-3326212 GCA_903798205.1 Danio tinwini | reverse complement strand
TAACTAATGCAGAAGCTCAAGGTCTCGTCTAATATTAATGTTTCAACACATTCAGAGACGTCCTGATGTCCTGTAATCAATCTGACATGCATTATTAATGTGGACAGCATGATCAGTGACCGCAGAATAAAGCAAGAATACCCACACTTATATATATATACACAGCTGACATCCAAATTATTCGCCCTCCTGTGAAATGCTTATTCTTTATTTGACAGAGCGAGGAATTTTTTCACAGTATTTCCTAGAATACTTTTTCTTCTGGAGAAAGTCTTATTTGTTTTATTATTTTGGCTAGAATAAAAGCAGTTTTTAATTGTTTTAAACCCATTTTAAGGTCAATATTATTAGCCCCCTTAAGCAATATTTTTTTTCAATTGTCTAGAGAACAAACCACTGTAATACAATGACTTGCCTAATAAAATAAATAATGAAATAAAATAAGGTGGCACGGTGCCACAGTGGATAGCGCTGTCACCTGACAGCAAGAAGGTCTCTGGTTCGAGTCCCAGCTGGGTCAGTTGGTATTTCTGTGTGGAGTTTGCATGTTCTCCCCATGTTGGCGTGGGTTTCCTCTGGGTGCTCCGGTTTCCCCACAGTCCAAACACATGTGCTATAGGAGAATTGATCAACTAAATTGTCCATAGTGTATGAGTGTGTGTGTAAATGGAAGTGTGTGGGTGTTTCCCAGTGTTGGGTTGCAGCTGGAAGAGCATCTGCTGCATAAAACATATGCTGAATAGGTTGGTGGTTCATTCCGCTGTGGCAACCCAAGATTAATAAAGGGACTAAGCTGGAAAGAGAATGAATGAACAAAAATAAAATAAAATAATTAAATCAAATTATATATGCATGGAAGTATGGTTTTGGTGGGTTTAGAAGGTTAGTTAGGTTTCATTGAGAAGTTTTTATAGTTTATTTTAATTAGTTATCAATTAAATAATTTGCATGAGCTTATATTATAATGAATGTGCATGGATGTGTGTTTCCCAGTCCTGGGTTGCAGCTAGAAGGGCATCCACTGCGTAAAACATATGCTGGAAAAGTTGGCGGTTGATTTTGCTGCGGTGACCCCTGATTAATGAAGGGACTAAGCTGAAAAAAAAATGAATAAATGAGTTTATATTATTTTATATTTCATTAAGATTTAAATTGTCTTGTTTATTTTAATTATTTATACATTATTCATTTCATTTAGTGATTCAGTCATGTTTTGCCATCAGAATTGTGTATAAATAAATAAAAACACATGTTAAAAGTGGTGTAATTTAGGTTGCATTACTGGTTTCATTTAGCTTTATCTATTATTCATATGCAACATACACTGTAAATATATCTGTTAATGTTCAGTTTCCGTATTTTGTGTTTATTTGTGGTAGTGAATTGCATTATGGATGTTGATCTCTGCTCTGTCCACTTTTGATGTTGAAAATTCAACTCTACAGTTTAACAAGTGACTTTTAGAGACATTTTCGTAGATTGAAATAAAAAATATGAATGTATAATGAATAATATCTAGAGAAATAAGATTTCTGTAGCATAATTTACAACACCAACCTAGACAATATAGCACATAAAATAGTTTAAAATGATCACCTTTCACACTTTTCAAGGTTTAAAGTTCAACATCGCATAATGCATTTTAGAAGCAGAAATAAACAAGGAAAAAATAAATAACAAAATACAGAAAACTGCTAATTTACTGATATTTCTACAGTGTAGTTATCTGTCAATTATTTTCTTTTCTTCGCATAGCAAATTAACATGCAACTTGACTGTTGCACAAAATAATAGAGTAAATAACAAAATGGGATTTAATTAACAAACAAGTTAAATAAGGAAACTTTAAATAAAATGAAAGAACTGAAACCTGTTACAGGAATGTACATATGTAGAACTATGTCATGTGCAAGGCAGGCAGTTCTGTACAATTACGTAACCTATTGGCTTAAAGATATCGACCTAATTTTGATATCGGACCGATAATGATAACATTAAAAATAGCAATTATCGGCCGATAACGATATGGCTGCTGAAATATATCTTGCATTCCTACTTACTCTACTTCGAATACACAAGGCTACTAATATGCAACTTTTAAAAAAAATTATGAATCACAGGAGTTTTGAAAGAGTGAACTTTTCCTTTAACATAAAACAACAAAAAACAAAAGTGAAGTGACCTGAAATCACCTTCCCCAAAAGTGCAGACATAAGCTCCGCTTGCTGCAAATGACAGAATAAACCACAAACATTTGCATAAATAGCTTATCTTTTAATTACAGACTGGAGGGTCTCGAATCATGGCCTGAAATGATGCTTTTGTGCGAGAAGCCTCTTTTCTTTGATTGGAAATGGCACACCAATAATATAATAATAGAAACGCTTATATGCAAATCATTCAGGCATCAAGATATCATTGCGCTTTTCATCTTAAAGGCCCTTGAGTTTGATGAGCGGAGCTCGTTTACAGCTCAAACACACTTTAGTTTTTATGTCAAATAAACTGCAGCGTCACTGTGGAGCCTGAGCTGTGAAATGGAGAAGAGAAGAAAAGAGAATATATAAGAACAAAACAGAATAGAATAGAGTAGAACAGAACAGAACAGGAAAAAAAGAGTAGACTAGAACAGAAGAGAATATAATAGACCAAAGTAGAATAAAATAGAACAGAAAATAGAACAAAAGAGAATAGAACAGAACATAAAAGAATAGAATATAACATAAAATAATAAAACCGATGAGAACAGAATTGAACAGAAGAGAATTGAATAGACTAGAATAGAATAGAATAGAACAAAAGAATACAGAATATAAGAAAACAGAAAAGAATAGACTAGAACAGAAGAGAATAGAACAGCAGATAATAAAACAGAACATAGGCATAGAATACAATAGAAGAGAAGGGAATAGGAGAGAAGTGAAGAGAATATAATAGAGGATAATAGAATAGGACAGAATAGATTGGAATATAATGGAACAGAATACAACATAAAAAATAGAACAGAATATAACGGAACAGAATAGAACAAAATAGACAACAGTAGAATATAATAGAACAGAACATAATAGAAGAGAACGGATTAGGAGAGAAGGAAACAGAACAGAATACAACAGAAGACAACATAATACAAGATAATAGAATAGAATATAATAGACTAGAATAGTATACAACAGAACAAAGTAGAACAGAATATAATCAAACATAATAGAAGAGAATAGAATAGACTAGAGTAGAATAGAACAGAAAAGAACATAAAAGAAGAGAAGGGAATAGGAGAGAATGTAACAGAACAGAAGATAACAGAAGAGAATATAATACAAAATAATAGAATAGAACAGAATAGAACATAAAATAATAGAACAGAATATAATAAAATGGAACAGAACATACAAAAACAGGACAGATTAGAATGGAATAGAATAGAAGATAATATATCAGAATAGAATAAAACAGAATATAAGATAAAATATTAAAACAGAACATAATAGAACAGAACAAAATAGAACAGAATATAACAAAACAGAACAGAATAAAACAAGAGAATATAATAGACTAGAATAGAATAGAACAGGACAGAAGAGAACAGAACAGAAGAGAACAGAACAGAATAGGATAGAATAGAATAAAATAAAACAAAAGAGAATAGAATAGAACAGGACAGAAGAGAGCAGAAAAGAAGAGAACAGAATAGAATAGAATACGATAGGAAAGAATAGAATAGAAAAGAATAAAACAAAAGAGAATAGATTAGAACAGGACATAATATAACAAAACATAAATTAGAATATAATAGAACAGAACAGAACAGAACATGAGCGAATAGAACAAATAAAATAGACCAGAACATAAACGAATAGAATATAGTAGAATAGAATAGAACCAAAAATGGCTTACGTTGTTGTCTGTGAAATTCAATTCCAGTATGTCATGTCATATGTCAAGTCCAACTCTAATTTAATGATAACTGTAGCAAACATAAAATGAACTCAACTAAATATCAAATTAACGTGATTAACTTCTCCATTCTGTTTTCTGTACAATTTTATTTCGCTAGTATTATCATTGTCATCATCTGCTTTTTTTATTTATCTATTAATGTTACTATAGGTGTTGTGTTACCATAACAACTGTAGAATCAGCACAACAGCTTAATTACTATAGTTGTGTTACCATAGCAACTGTAGAATCACCACAACAAATCAATTACTAGTTGTTGTGTTACCATAGCAACTGTAGAATCAACACAACAGATAAATTACTAGTGGTTGTGTTACCATAGCAACTGTAGAATCAACACAACAGATCAATTACTAGTGGTTGTGTTACCATAGCAACTGTAGAATCACCACAACAGATCAATTACTATAGTTGTTGTGTTACCATAGCAACTGTAGAATCACCACAACAGATCAATTACTATAGTTGTTGTGTTACCATAGCAACTGTAGAATCACCACAACAGATCAATTACTATAGTAGTTGTTTTACCATAGCAACTGTAGAATCACCACAACAGATTGATTACTGTAGTTGTTGCGTTACCATAGTAACAGTAGAATCTCCACAACAGAATAATTACTATAGTTGTTGTGTTACCATAGCAACTGTAGAATCAACACAACAGATCAATTACTTTAGTTGTTGTGTTTCCATAGCAAACAGTATTACATATGTCACCAACACGTCACCACTTAACAAGCGGATAGTTGCTGTGTTTCCATAGCAACTGTAGAATCACCACAACAGGTTGGTTACTATAGTTGTTTTGTTTCCATAGCAACTGTAGAATTACCAGCTCAATTAAAGTAGTCTACTATATCGTGCTTTAAAAACACCACAGCCTTTACTATAAATTAAGCAAACTTAAGCAATACAAAATAATTACTTAATAAAAATATATATTATACACAGATATCAGCTTATATATATCAGACACGACATACACTGTCCACCCTAAACACCTTCACTTTTCTGATTTTGACTGTACTGTTAAGGCACACACTGCTTGTAAAGCTGCTTTATGATATTAAATACCGCACAAAGTGAATTGAATTGAATAAATCAGATAGCGAATGTGTGCAGATGGTTAAACTCACAGTGGTTCAGCTAAAATGAGCAGTTACAGACACGATGCACATCCATGAGTGCCGTTTGAAGATAGAATGACAATCAGAAGTGCATTTAAACAGAATAATCTCTTCCTGCATTCAGAATAATGGCCTGCTTTTGTCTTCCTGACTTCATCACTGCGGGATTCCTGCATTTCAAGATCTCCTCTAAACACACACATCAGCTTTATTTTACCCACTCACAATTTACACTGCTCTTCTGTGGAAGATGAACGGCTCAATATCTTTTATTCTAATCACCAGAATGAGATCAGGCAGAGAAGAATCACATTTACTGCACATCTGTATTCTGTCTGTGTGGGTGTGTGCATGTGTGCGTGCGTGTGTGTGTGTGTGTGTGTGTGTGTGTGTGTGCATGAAGAATATCTATAACTAAACCTTTCAGTTTTAGAGAAGAGATTCAGAAATGTTCGCCCCCGCAGCGCTTAAAGAGAGGGGGAAAAGAGTGTAAATGTGAAAAAAAAATGCAATCACATATATAGAAGCCACTGTGGTGCTTTTTCTCCTCTATAAATGAGCTGCACCTCAGAAGACCAAATGCAATGAACGCAGTGAATGCGGTGCCTATTGGAGGCCTGATACGGCAGCACAGACAGATGCTCAAGACAGTTCTGGAGGAAATAATAACAGAAGAAGAAGAATACTGGAGTACTGTGATGACGGACTGACGGAGGACTGAGACCTTTTACAATCAGCACAACAACATTTCACATCTGCAACAATGGAGAGCTGGAAACATGGAGAGCTGTAGACCACCATTAATGATGCAAAGACCCTCACACACACATTTATATCTGATCAGCATCTGTCAAAAACTAAAATCACATCACACAGACTGATAAAGAGGCACACACTTTACTCACTAAAAGGTTTACAGCTTATACGCACTATTTGTTATCGGATAAAAAAGTTTATCCTACATAATAGTGCGCTTGTCAATTTGAAAGTACTATTGGCGATTTTTACAGTATTTCTAGCAAAAATTTACAAGTGCACTGTAAATAAACAATTACAACTGCGCTGTTGTTTTACAGAACAACTGTAATTATTAATCTACAATACACCTGTAAATTTTTAAGGGCACTTATGGTGAAAAATCTACTTTTCAAGCTGTTTGGACAGACATATGTGTAGGTATAGTGTATAGTGACCGTCATATTGGGGTGATATAAACACACCCAGTGCTTTTTTTTTCAATTTAACAACATATAAACGGTGGACCAATTGGAGCGGTTTTGAGATCGCCCCGCCCACCAAATTGATTGACAGCTGCGTATTAACATGTCTCCGTAGTAACGTGTATAATCATATCAACAAGACAGGAAGTGTGCAAATCGACCCTAAATAAAAGGTCTGTTCAGTTTGCTAGAATCATCAATCATCATCAAATGTGATCAAGAGTGAGTTTGACAAGTTTAAAATCTTTTAAAACAGTGCATGTGTGTAATGAATTACAGCCATTTACTTCAACTTTACTTCATCAACACAGCCGCGTATCAGAACAATTATAAAAGAAGACGCTTCAATCCCAGTTTGTGGCCATTAAATCAGGTTTATTTTGTACAATAACAGATATCCATACAGCAGTGGAGATTAACCTGTATCCTGTCACATCTGCGTGCAAAAAGAGTGCAAAGCTAAACGCGCGCGCTGTTTGTGCGTGTGTGTGTGTCTGCGTTATGTGTGTGTGTGTGTGTGTGTGTGAACTTTGTAACAACATTGTGTGTGACTCATCGTTGCAGCTCCACAACAAATACATCAAATACTCATTGGTAAAGTTCTTACAGCAGTATTTCTCAGAAACGTTACGTGAGATCTGCTTCCTTCATGTCTGTCTGTTGTCTGAGGCAGCCGAGGGAGGAGATTAAGGCACGCTGACAGGCACGTGGGAACGGTGGGTGGGGAGGACTAGCCTTAAAGGCGCAGTACATAAAAAATGCTACCTGCTGCCAAGAGCTATAACATGGAAACTTATGAAAGGTCTAATAAATAATCTGATGGGTGTTTTGAGCTGAAACTTTACAGACACATTCTAGAGACACAAAAGACTTATATTAAATCTGGAAAAAGAGGTAAAATAGGTGCACTTTAAAGTATTACTGACAAACAAAACTGCCAGTAACACTGTAAATTTGACTGCAATTCTTTGCATATAACATGCATGTAGCCTCAAGAACTGAGTTTTTATGGAGTAATTTTTCATTTCTTATTTTATGCTATATTTAAAATAGTGTTTTATGTAGGTGTTAGCATCAATATCGCAATGTGTGCATCTGCAATAATCACATCGCATTATATTTGACCAGGAGCCACAGTTCAGAACATGGAGTCATTAGAGATTTTTACCATAATGGCAAAAGTTTATCATTTGCATGTGTTTTTAGGGCCTGTGACTGTACGAGCATATCAAGAGAGTTTAAAGCATTCAAGCACACAACATTTTACAATTTTTTACCTTGCATTTATTATTTATTTAATTGAAGCTGAATTCTTACCAAACAGAGCTAATTAAGTCATCTGGAGAAATTGTATTTATATAACAATATATATTGTGGGAAAAAAAAACAATGTCAGATTTTACCAATATCGTGCAGCCCTAACTTTGTCATGTGTGCATTCATTCATTCATTTTCTTTTTGGCTTAGTCCCTTTATTCATCAGGGGTCGTCACAGTGGAATGAACCGCCAACTTATCCAGCATATGTTTTACGCATCGGATGCCTTTCCAGCTGCAACCCATAACTGGGAAACACCCATACACACACACATACACTATGGACAATTTATTGAAACCGGAGCACCCCGAGGAAACCCATGCAAACACAAGGAGAACATGCAAACTCCACACAGAAATGCCAACTGACCCAGCCGGGGCTTGAACCAGCGACCTTCTTGCTGTGAGGCGATTGTTAATTAATTTCAATCTGGGATTATTAAAGTGAAATCAAATCATGCACTCAAAATCTGCCGGAACTACTTCAGCAGTGTGTTTATCTGAAAATAAAAGCACACCTTCAAATGCTCATAAGCCAATCAGAATCAAGCATTCATCACCCAAATGTCATAAGGATTGATCAAAAATGTGCAGTCAGTGGTTGATAATGAATATCAATTAATTCTGGGATGAAACTAAAAGGCTTCGATGCTTTTGGTTTCTGTGAACAAACCAGCAGCTCAACAGGGATCTAATTGAATCGAGGCACTTTTCCAATTGTTCCCTCACAGCGGATGGATTATTTTGGCTCAGCGCTGGCCTATAAAAAGTCGCGTATGGGCCATGCTAATGAGGGACTCTTTTGATGAAACTTTTTATGGTATTTTTAGTGCTAAATAAGCAGTAAAGCAGCTGTCAGTGAGAAACTGTACAGTCAATGCAGATGATTCTCAATGTGGACACCTTCATGATATTTATACTCATAAAAACCCCTAAACAAACACAAATATGTGGAAAAGTAGAGAAATATAATGAAATGTTATATACAATGTATTTCCATATATGAGAAACTGAAGCTGTTTTTACTCTCAGTAAACTGCAGTATAAGAATGTATTGTACAGTGTATGTTACAGCAATACTATTATGACATATACTGAAATTAGAAAGCAATGTTTTTTTTAACATCAGTCATTGGACTAATTTATCTTCTATAAATGTGTGTGTGCATTTACATTGCTTCATTACAAGCTGAATGCATATTCATAAACTGATCTTGCAAGTATGAAAATATGTTAAATATGAAATATGATAAATGAACAATACTCATACTTATGAATTTTTATTCAATCTTTCCTAATGCATTATTAAAATATTGTGTGTCTAATAAAGTTGTGTTTTATAACATTAGTTAATGCACTGAGTTAACAATAAATTACATCATTTTTATTCACCAATAACAAATACTGTAATGTATTGTTCTTTTTTTATTATTAAATAAATTAACTACCATTACCGTTTTGCTGTGGCCCAGCCAGAGTTCTGACCTAAACCCAATTGAGAATCTGTGAAGAAGATAAAGATCAGGGTGAGAAGGAGGAGAGGAGATCCTCCAACCTGAAAGAGTTGGAGCTCATTGCTATAGATGAATGGGTGCGGGTCGGGTGCGGATATATATCAGATAAAATTATATGTGCGGGCAGGTGGATGAAGGAGCGGATTCAGGTAACATTTCAGCTGATTTACACATCCCTACTGTAGACGTAGACTACAAAACACTAGTATGATAGATATCGAGATAAACAGACAGCGAGCCTGACCGTAAGGGTATAAGCGTGTATAATGCTGTCCTTCATGCTGAGATCTGCAGGTCTGCTGTGTTGTTGATTGCAGATCTACAGTCCTCTAAAAGCTGAAGAGCGGCTCAAACGCTTGAGTCTTGATGACGAGAGCACACCGAGAGCCCTTCCAGACCCCTTCACTACGAATACACCATCACACACACACACACACACACACACACACACACACACACACACACACACACACACACACACACACACACACACACACACACACACACACACACACACACACACACACACACACGCTTCTGCTGCTAACTGCATGATAAAACTACATAATGACTGTGGATACCACTCAATCCTGCTGCTGCCTCTGTAGAGCGTCTCAACATTACAGCGAGAGAGTGTCTTTACTCAAGATCAGACAAAACAACAACATATTACACAGAGAGAACATTTTTACTCGAGATCAGACATAAAACATTACAACAGATATAACACACACCTAAAGTAGAGTCGGGAAGAATGAGGTTGTGAATGCATGAGTAAAATCGTATTTACAAATGGATAAATGGGATTTCAGATGATGCAAAAGATTAAGCATGAATGATTTTGCATGTTATTTTTATTGTGCATGCTGCATTCAGTCATTTTAAAGATGCCACCAGCTTATGAAAGTGTGTTGTGAGACACATTAACCATGCTCGTCCCGTTTGTGAATGCTGTTTTTAGTAGCACTTCATTTTAAGGTGTCTTTGTTATGTTACATGCACTTAATACAGTATTTAGGCATAATTAAATAACGCTAAACCGAACCCCAACATCAGAGTAAGTAAATGCAATTAATTAATATTAAGCAGTAGTTAAATGAATAGTCACAATTTTGTTTTATCATTTTTATCCTTGTCTTCAGGTGAGCAGGTCACCTTCAGCATGTAGTAAGTTAATAAAATAAAGATATACATCGTGTAAATGTCATTACAGTGTTAATCAGTTTGTCTGCTTGATAATCACATTTATTTGCATTGAGGGAATGAAACTGAAGTGAAAAAACAAATGTTTCTGTTCAGTTTTCCTGAAGAAGTTTCCTTTTGACGTTGGAAAACATGATAAATTGCAATATATTGTAAGATATTGCAGCATATTTCAAGAGTTTACACTTAGCTGATGATTGATTATAAAGCTTGTTTGGCATACTGTCCCGGGTGAGAGCACTGAGCTCCTAGGATCCTCGAGCCTGGGGCTCCCTCCCGTTTGCTAGGGGAGAGGGAGTTTGAGCTCAGTTAGATCTTAAGAACTCCCCTGCTGTAGTAGCTAATGAACAGATAGTGATCGCTCTTAAGAGATAACTACTTACTAAGAGCATGTCTATGGTGCTGATTTGGATTAGTCAATTAACTTAAGCTGCATATTTTTGGACGGTGGGAGGAAACCATGGAACCCGGGGGGAACCCACATGAGCACGGGGAGAACATACAAACTCCACACAGAAACGTTGGCTGGCTTGGTAAGGACTAGAACCAATGACGTTCTAACCAGTCTAAGAGTACTAACCACTGGGCCGCCATGCTACACATTTAGGAAAGGAGGAGGAGTAGGGGTGGAAGGGGAGATTATTCAAAATGAAGATGGCTGTGATATGAAACTTAGGGTATTTATAGTGGCTTAGGAATCGTCTGATTGGTGAATCATAAATTAAATAATGTAGGACTAGGCGCAAGCAATCATTATCATAAGCACGTGATCCTCACGAAATTAGTTAATAAATAAACTTCACTTAAAATCTCAATAATATAGTATCATGACACAAGTATTAGGATGATATCTTATAGTGGTGACGTTGGTGATTCCCGGCCCTAATTTTTCCCACATTTTTCTCACTGCTCTCCAAATCCCACACAAAATCAGACGACAGATGAACAGATGAGAAGAGCTGATGAACAGTGTTTCACATGTGAATATATTCCTCTTCTCCTCTTTAGCAGCAGAAACATGTTTGGAGTGACCAGAGTCTGATTTCTCTGCTTCCCTCAGAAACGCTCTTGTCTGAAGCCAGAGTGAAAAATGAAAGATTAATGAAGGATGGAGGAGCAGCGGATCATACTGACATCTGCACATCACTGAGGAGACAGAGGATGAAGATGATGGTGAGGATGAAGATGGTGATGAAGATGAGGAGGAGGATGAAGATGATTATGATACGAATGAAGACGATGATGAAGATGATGATAATGATAATATGAAGATGAAAAGAATGAAGATAAATGATGATGATGATGATGATGATGAAGATAGTGATGATGAAGATGGTGATTTTGGAGATGATGATGAAGATGATGAGAAAAATGAAGATAAAGATGTTGATGATGATTATTATTATTGATAAATATGATGATGATGATGATGATGATGATTTTGATTAGAATAGAGATAAAGATGAAGCCGCTGCTGCTTTTGAAGATGATGATGATGATGAAGAAGCAGATGATAATGATGACAATGATGATAACAATCAGGAAGCTGATGAATTAAATCATGATGATGAAGATGGTGATGTTGGAGATGATAATGATGAGGATGAAGATGAGGAAGATAATGAGGATGATAATGATGAGAATGAAGATAGTGAAGATGATGATGAAGATAATGAGGATGATAATGATGAGGGTGAAGATGATGAAGATGGTGAAGATGATGATGAAGATAATGATAAGAATTAAGATAAAGATGATGATGGTGAAGATGATGATGAAGATGATGAGACATCAAGATGTTAAGAATGAAAATAAAGATGATGATGAAAACGATGATGATGATGAAGATGGTGAAGATGGTAAATATGATGATGAAGATGATGATAAGAATTCAGATAAAGATGAGACATGAAGATGTTAAGAATGAAAAGATGATGATGATGATGATGATGAAGATAATAGATTAAAGTGGTGAAGGGGATGAAGATGATGATAAATATGAAAATGATTATAATAATTAAATTAAAGATGATGATGAAGATGAAGATGATGATGATGATGAAGATGATGATGATCAAGTTAAGGATAAGGATGAAAACAAATATGAATATGATGATGATGATGATGATGATGATGATAAACATGGTGAAGATGATGATGATGATGATAAACATGATGATAATGATAATATGAAGATGATGATGATGAAAAGAATGAAAAAGATGATGAAGAAGGCGAGGATGAAGACAAATATGAATATGATGATGAAAATGATGTGGTGATGATGGTGATGAAGAATATGTATAACAGTCACTCAGCTTCACTCTGCTCTGCTGTGTATTGCTGTTGTCTAATACGTCTCAATATATTCTTTGCTTATGGACTAGTGCTGAAAGCAGGGCCAGTCCTCTCTATGTTCCACCTGTTTATATTTACTCAACCAATCTAGATGTAAAGCTTCTCTTCCCTTTTTGAACTGCAGAGGGAGCATGTGCATGTGTAAGTGTGTGCGTGTGTGTGTGTGTGTGTGTGTGTGCGTGCGTGCATGCGTGTGTTTAAACTCATTGATTTAAGAACGTCTGATTAAGCCTCATCATCCACATCAACAAAATGAGCAACACAACAGCATTATATAATCAAGAGCAACGTCTGATTTGACTTCTCCACTAATCAACACGTCAGATTACAGGGGGGGGGCCCTGTTTTTCCCCCTCAATCAAATGTGTGGCTTGTTTACGTGTTATTCTGTAATAGGGGTCAAGATGGCTGTAATATGTTGAATAAAGCCTGCATTAAAGATAATGAAGAACAGCTTGACTGATTAGTTTCCAGCAAAACAACTCAAACTTCAGCATTGCCTTCTCCAAACTACAGCTTCACAAACTCTTTGGAAAGAACTTGTTATCTCTTATTTAAGTCTCTGTTAAGTCCAAATCCAATTGCGCTGGCTTAGTGAATTAATTAAGCCTAATCAGACATATTGGAAATCCTTTCAGAAATCCTGGTTAAAAAGTGTTTGGTCAGTGTCTTTGGAGATTCAGCGGCCGTACCTGCGACTCCTTTGAGGACTGATGATCTTTCATTTAAGGGGGTATTAAAGCATATAAAGGTGTCTAGGGATGAGATACATTTAGTGGCCTTCATTCTTTTGACCTACACTATTATTCAGAGACAAATCTCCTGTTACCATACCCAAATTTGTCATTTTAATACTAGTAAAATACTTTACAGTGCTTAACATATAAGAGTTCACCTCTCACAGATCTCTCATTTAGATTAGTATTTTCTACAGGACGCTTTACAATTTTATATTTGTGCATATACATTAGATTAGTCAGTACTGAAGCAAAATCTGACGCTAATCTAACAAAATAACTTACGATAACGCTCCAAAATTAGCAAATGCATATTTATATGCTTGAGAAAAATCTAAAATACTAAATTTAAAAGAGCACAATTCAAGAGAAAGAAGAAACGTATTATGTTTTGATGAAATTGTGTAGCTTGTGGAATTTAAATCTATTATCTTTTCTATTTTTAAAGGTGTTCGGTGACTAATAAGTCTGTTTTGCTCAAATGCACCAAAATATATGACCTCTAATCACTGAAAAATGGATAAAAATCGCTCTACCAGGCTGTAAACATGTTTTTTTTTCTGCTGTAAAGTCTGCCATTTTAACAGCGGGCTCAATAGAAATGTGCTCTATTATGGAGCCAGGACTAGCGGAATTTTGATGATGCCTGTATGGTAGAGTGGCCAGACGAAAGACACTCCCCGTCTGGAGTTTCCTAAAAGGCATCTGAAGGACTCTCAGACCATAAGAAACTAAACTCTCTGCTCTGATGAGACTCAAATTGAACACTTCAGAGTGAATGCCAGGCGTTGCGTTTGGAGAAAAGCAGGCAACGCTCATCACCAGGCTAATAGCATCCCTACAGTGAAGCATGGTGGTGTCAGCATCATGCTGTGGGGATGTTTTTCAGCAGCAGGAACTGGAAGACTAGTCAGGATAGAGAGAAAGATGAATGCAGCAATGTACAGAGACATCCTGAATGAAGACCTGCTTCAGAGTTCTCTTGACCTCAGACTGGGGCGACGCTTCATCTTCCAGCAGGAGAATGACCCAAAGCACACCGCCAAAATATCAATGGAGTGGCTTCACAACAACTCGGTGAATATCCTTGAGTGGCCAGCCAGAGCCCAGACCTAAATCCTATTGAACATCTCTGGAGAGATCTAAAAAATGCCCGTACACTGTCGCTTCTATATTCGCAAATATTCCCAAAGACAGGTGTGCCGAACTTGTGGCATCATATTCAACAAGACTTGAGGCTGTAATCGAGCCAAAGGAGCATCAACAAAGTATTGAGCAAAGGCTGTGAATACTGATGTGATTTTACAGGTGTTTTATTTTTAACAAATAAAAATAAAACAATTTCAAGAATTTCAAAAACTCTTTCACATTGTCATTATGGAGGATTGTGTGTAGAATGTTGAGAAAATAAATAAATTTAATCCATTTTGGAATAAGTCTGTAACAAACAAACTATCAATACTTTTTGGATGCACTGTATAATGAGTGTCATAAAATGGTCTTACAATGACAATAATTTTGTTTATCGCAATATATTTTGGTGCAATATATCGTACCACAGAATATAGATATAGTGACAGGTCTAATTACAATACTGTGATATTTTTATCCAAGGTTATCATACTGTTAGAATCTTAAACTGGCTCATGCTCCAGACACATCTGACCGAGAAAACAAGACCTGATAGAAAAACATCTTGCTCTGAGAGTCTTTCCAATTCAAGTTCAACTGTCCAATTAGAGAACAAGCTGACTAGGAAAAGCCACAGGCGAGTGTGTGTCCGGCGTCACCAAATCAAACCCCATGCCGAGCTGTCATTCACAACCAGAAAAAGGACATTTTTTCCACAAGTGCCTCTGCGTGAAACTAGAAATGTCTTCTAAAGCAACTGAAGCCATGAAACAGCTCAAAGGCTGAAATCTAAATGAGAAAGTCTGAAAAAATAATGTGATTTTCGAACTGCAGCTTTCCCTATTCCATTGGATTAGTGTGTAAATAAATTAACCAGTTGTGAGTTTTATTAACACTCCAAATTTAATTTCCATTTGTTTACCATGCATGGAAATGAACACATAAAATTTCCAGAAGACTCATGTCTTGTGTGGAAAAAGGCAGCGGATGATTTGAGAAGGGGAAACTCAATGGCTCGCTCTCACAAGCGTGGAAATTGAAGGCAATGGGCTTTCTGATGAGAAACACTCTCCAGGACCTTAAAGTTATTTGATTTTCACAGTGTAATGATGATGCAGAATTAAAAGTAATGGACTGACCCTCTTTTCTGAGCGTAATGACACACTTAAGAAGAGGAAAACAACAGCAAAAAGACGAGAGTGAGTCCAGGACACAGTACTCAACATATCAATATAAATGTCCAGCTGTTTAAGCATGCATGCATGATCATTGTGGTTATATTTATTATTGTTCACAGCACATCATTTATTTACATCATGATTTTCTGACTAGATTTTAAGTGTACACATGTTTCTTACAGTGACATACAGCGGGGAAAATAAGTATTAAACACGTTGCCCTGTTTTTATCTGGGAATAATAACTGCTGACATGGAATTGAACCAGATTTTTTTGTAAAAACCCAAACACAAAAATAAAATAAATCTGAAAAATAGTAATGTATAATAACAATAGAATGACAGAAGGAGAAAGTGCTGAACTACTGAAATGTGGCAGCTTAAAGACGCCTCTCATATGGAGAATGAAGTCTCATGCATTGCTCAGGTGTAAGTTTCTCACAGACTTCAACAGAGTGTCAAAATCTGCATGGTTCTGTGGGTCTCACCTATCAAATCTGATCTTTATTTTGTATTTTCTATTGGATTGCAGTCAGGGGATTGGCTTGATTTCTTTGGCTATATATAATATATGGAGTATAAAACGTGTTAGCCCTCTTACTAATTACTTATTTGTGGGCATGCTTGTCTCACTTTAATGTTTCAGATCCAACAAATTAAAGAGAACACAAGTAACACAATATGCATTTGAAAAAATAAAGATTTTTCTTTTTAAATGAGGAAAAACAAAATACAAAACTACATAGCTCTGTGTGAAAAAGTGTTAGCCCCCTCCCCCGTTATTATCACAACTGAGTTCAGTTATCTAACCACACCTGCTTGCAATGTTTACAATCAAGAAATCAATTAAATAAGACCTGCCTGACAAAGTGAAGTAGACCAAAAGATCCTCAAAAGCCAGGCATCATTTTATACATAACCTACACAAGATAAGAATAGTATTTAATAGTTAATTTAATAGTATTTTAATAGTTAACAATGTTAAACTTTGATTCCTTTACGGCATCACATACATTAAATATAAAAGCCACAACTGAACATAGAGGACGATCTCCTAGTGGCCGACTCCAAAATTAAACCAAGAATAGTCTTGTGCTGTAAACATTCTCATTAAATGAGGTTAATATTAAATTAAACAAATGAATAATGACTATAAAATATTATGTGGTTGTTAGAGAGCTGTACTTTTTTGTGTTGTCAAGAAGCTTGATTATATAGCTCCTACTGGTGTGTGTGCACCGTTGTGTGTGTATGTTTATAACGAGGATAGTGGGGATCATAAGTCACTGGAATTGTTATTTTGGGGGTCGCGAGCTGAAAATTTTGGGAACTCCTGATCTACAAGAAAATTGAGGAAAAATATGGATCAGTAGAGAACCTTCCCAAAAATTACCCTCAACAGCTCATCCAACAGGTCACAAAACACCCACTAAAATATCTTTTAGAGCTGCACGACATTGAACTAATTGGATATTGTGATATTTAATTTTACTGTGATAAATATTACGATATGAAAACAGTTTTTTGGAGAGTCTAACAGTATTCAGGTACAGAAATTGCATAATCACAATGCGAAAAATGCTTTTCTATCTTCACTTTGTCTCGTTTCTAGTCCAAATATCTCAAATTCAAGCAGAAATATTTACTTAATTATCTATTACTCTAAATTACAATTCTGAGTAAGAAAAACATTTTTCCCATATCAATAATTAAATACAATTATTCTATGTTACACCTCCAAACACCATCATTTCTTGTACCCAAATGTTTTAGACTCTCTTGAAATGCTCAGTCACAGGCTTTAGAAACACATGAAAAGGATAACCTTTCTCTCTGTTACAGCTAAACTTAGCAGCGACTCTACAAACCATGCATGATCTGTAGTTCTGTAGTAATAATATATTATTATAGTATAATTCAGACTCAACATTACATATCTTGGAATGTGACTATTATGAATGCACACATTGCGATATCGATGCTGAAACCATATATTGTGCAGCCCTACACATGGTAAAAACCAGTAGCAATTGACACCTATAGCAGGAAAAACTAATACTATTGAAGTCAGTGGTTACTAAGGCTGTGTATTGGCAAGGGCCTCACGATACGATACATATTGCGATACATGGGTCACGATACGATATATTGTGATATATCGCGGCACAATAAATATTGTGATACAATGCAATAGTTTGTATTAGTATGTCACATTATATTGACAACTTGATAAAGTCGGCAGACAAATTAAAATTCCAATTCCAATTTATTTTCCATCCATTCCAATTCACTAAAACTGCAGTGCGATTGAACAGAGAACTGTGTATATTGCAAAGCTTACAAATGGCATTTCTTTTTTGTCTAATTCAGTACTCCCTGGTAAAGCATTTAGGGTTGGGCTATGTTGACCAATTTGGCATGGCATCGTCGTCGTAGGGGGAGGTGAACTAATTATTTAATTGTTTGTAGCCTACCGTTTCAACTACCTGACTCGCATGGCCTTTGTTTTACTTATAACCAAATCATAAATAAATAAATAAATAAATAAATAAATAAATAAATAAATAAATACATAAATACATAAATAAATAAATAAATAAATAAATAAATAAATAAATAAATAAATAAATAAATAAATAAATAAATAAAGATAAGTTACACACAAATTACCACCTGTCAATCACTTTTTTCCATGGGACTCGATCTGGCATGACTAGGCAGAGTGAACTGTGCTGTTATGGCGTCCACACACTTGCTTGGTAAAAAAGCTGCACAACCAACAGGAACTAACCAACAGTATCTGAGGTTTTCACTAAAATTACTGAGTACAAGCGTGAAAGCGAAAGACTGAAGCAGTGTACTGACGCTGTGACACGTTACCTGAGAGAATCAAAAGACTGAAGAGTCGTTAGATAGAGACTAGATTAATTAAATATCACGTTTAACAACTAACTTATAGTGAGACGCAATCCAGCGGTACATCCTTGATAAACTGTCCGTACCAATGACAGTATGAAATATAGAGTCCGTACACTTCTCTGGAGTTTAGACGAGCACATGACAGTGTGTGTGTGTGTGTGTGTGTGTGTGTGTGTGTGTGTGTGTGTGTG
>CAIGQZ010035013.1:3263291-3275102 GCA_903798205.1 Danio tinwini | reverse complement strand
GTCAGTGTATGAATGTTTGGATTATTGTCAGCTGTTGCAGGAGTTGATGGGCGCAAAGGGTTCTGGGAGTTGTAGTTCATTAGGAAGGCGATTACAGGAAGTAATGACCAGCGGAGACAACACCACTTGCACATGCAGTGTAAATAAAGCCTAACTTATATATTTATGCATATTATTATTATTACTATTTTTAAAAAATAGAGCAGAGGTCTTCAACCCTGCTCCTGGATCCCTGTTATCCAGCAGACATTTCTCGCATGTTCTGGCACATGGCTAACTCACGAGTGATAATGTATTCCAGCACAGCATCATCTTTTGACATTCTGAAGGCTGTTTGTCTTCATTTGTTGAATGTTGCGCTGTCTCAGACACCTGCAGCGCCTCAGGCTGAGATAACAGGTGTTTTTAACAGCTAAATCTGCAGGACCGACAGCGTGTTGAATACATAAACCCATCTCTCCATCTACCATACATGGGAATAAGACACGGCCCACTGTAAATCTGCCAGGCCGGCCACAGTCACGTACTCAAGTCCTTGTAGCCGCCGCTGCATTGAGCGATGCTGAATATACGACTTCATTGGCCAAATATCATCAAATCATCGTCTGCAAGGTCACGGGGAGAATAGCTGAGCTTTTCTCTATTCTAATCTCACATGAGGAATAGCAATGAAGGATTTTATGAATATTCTGTGCGTGCGTGCGTGTGTGTGTGTGCATGTGTGTGCGTGTGTGTGTGTGCGCGTGTGTGTGCGTGTATGTGTGTGTGTGTGTGCGTGTGTTTGAGCCAATGATAGCTCCAGAGAGCTGAAGGGGAACAAATGATGATTCCTCCTTTTTCCTGAGCTGTGATCAGATAAAAGCAGAAGTGGAGCCGCAGAACTGACATTAAACAGCGGACTGGAGTTCAGCAGAGGCCAGGAGGATGAATGGAGGAATCGCGGATGGATGAGCGCATGAGGAGATGGACAGACAGATGAAGGGATGGGATTAAAGTGCAGTTTGATAGCAGTCAATGATCAGCCGTGCTCTGGAGGAAGATGACAGGAGTCTATTTCACTCGTTAAAGTTTCTGTTCTTCTCTGATTGGGCGAAATAAGAATAGCCATGCCTCTCCAACCATTAGTTTGATGTGAGTGGAATATGAGCTTGAAAAACTGATATGAACTAAATATGATGATTAGCAATGCTGGTCATATACAGGTCAATCAACAGTTTGGTAACTATAAAACTCTTTATAATTTTACTCTTTAAAGTGTGTGTGAAATCAAAATTGACAATGTTTATTTTTTCTAGTGCATATTGGTGGTCCTAAAAAGAACAATTAATTCATGCAAGTTAATCTACTGAAATAAAACAGTTTGCTTTGTTCATCTTTAATCAAAATCTGACCATCTGTGTCTACTCTGGAATAGCAGTCTTGCAATGATTGGGTGGAATAAGCTTGGCCACCCCCCTCCATACGTTAATTTTCTATGAGTTAAATATTAAAAAGCCCCACCCCCTACTTAATATTCAATTTCAGTTTAAAAAGTTTGAAAAGTAAAATAGTTTGAGTATGAAAAACTCTATAAACTGGAGAGAGATTATAACTAGCATTGCACTTCTGATCCACAGGTCGATGCACAATTTGGTGACTATAAAACAAGAGTCTATTTCACTCTTTAAAAGTGTGCGTAAAATCAAAATTTGCATTGGTAGTGCATATTGGTAGACCTAAAATGTATAATTATGACAATATTTATAAAAAGGGGAGGAGCTACTCTATGTGCTGCCCTGTCTTCATGTTTTAGTTTAGATTACATCTGTTTCTGTTCTGGAATAGCAGTCTTGCATTTCTGATTGGGCGAAATATGCTTAGCCACGCCCCTCCAACTATTATGCTGCGATTCAAAGATGAAGGGTAAAGTGCAAAAATGAAACCCCGCCCCCTGCTTAATATTCAATTTAGTTTTGAAATAGTTGAAAAGTAAAATAATAGTTTAAGTTTGAAGAACTGATATGAACTATGAAAGATGATGATTAGCAATGCAGTTCCTCCACGGGTTGATCCACAGATTGGTGACTATAAAACAAGTCTATTTTACTCTCTAAAGTGTGTGTGAAATTAAAATTGACAAATGAACAATTAATCTAATTAATCTACTGATATAAAACAGTTTGTTTTGTTCATCCTTAATCAAAATCTGACCATCTGTGTCTACTCTGGAATAGCAGTCTTGCTCTGATTGAGTGAAAATGCTTAGCCACGCCCGTCCAACCATTAATTTGCTGCGAGTCAAAGATAAAAGCCCCACCCCCTACTTAATACTCAATTTCAGGTTGAAATAGTTTTATATGAACTAAAGAATGCAGCTCATCCACACGTTGATCCACAGTTTGGTGACTATAGCACAACAGTCTATTTCACTCTTTAAAGTGTGCGTAAAATCAAAATTTGCATTGGTAGTGCATATTGGTAGACCTAAAATGTATAATTATGACACTATTTATAAAAAGGGGAGAGGCTACTCTTTATTTTTACTAAGCCAAGCCCCTCTAACGTTAGTTTGCTGAATGGCAGAGCTCAAAAATGAAACCCTGCACCCTATGCAATTTTAGCTTGAAATAGTTTGAACAGGAAAATAATAGTTTGAAAAACTGATATGAACTAGAGAAAGATTATAATTAGCAATGCAGAATTCAAACAAAATTGTTGTTTTATGTGTGCGTATCACATTTACATAATAAATATAAATAATACATACACATTATGTCAAAACTAACTTTTATTTTGGATGCAGTTAATTGCAATTAATCTTTTCTTATCACTAATTTATATTTAAACTTTAGATACAGCGGGGGAAATAAGTATTGAACACGTCACCATTTTTCTAAGAAAACATATTTCTAAAGGTGCTGTTGACTTCAAATTTCAACCGAATGTTGATGACAACAACTAAATGAATCCATATATGCACAGAAAATAAATCTAATTAATTTACAAATGAAGTTGTGTGTGATAAAATGAAATGACGCAGGAAAAAGGTATTGAACACAAAGAAAGGGAGGTGTAGATCGGCAGTGGAAGCTTAGAGAGCAGCTAAAATCTCTCAGTAGTTCTTCAGCAAGCCTCTGCCCTTCCTCAGTGTAAATGAATATAAGCTGCTTCAGTCCAACATCTACATTAGCAGGAGGATGAAGATGAAACCACTTCAGCAAGACAATGATCCAAAACACAGCCGAGGAGACTCTCAGATGCTTTCAAAGAAAGTAAATCAAGCTGTAAAATGGCCCAGCCAATCACCTGATCCGATTCCAATAGAGAATACTAAAGCTCAGATTTGATAGACGAGACCCACAGAACCATGCAGATTTTGACACTCTGTTGAAGTTTGTGAGAAACCTGAGCAATGCATGACCCTTCATTCTCCATATGAGATGTGTCTTTAAGCTGCCAGCACCAAAACGGTCTATTATAAAGCGTTATATATGTTTCAGCAGTTCAGTGCTTTTTCTTGTGTCATTCTATTGTTATTATACAGAACTAATTTTTCTCATTTTTGTTTTATTTTATGTTGTTGTTTGAGTTTTTACCCAAATCTGGTTCAATTCCACGTCAGCAGCTGCTTTAGAAATATTATTCCCAGAAAAAAAAACATGATGTGTTCAATACTTATTTTCCTCGCTGTATACGTTATGCATTAATATTAGTTCCTTTAATAAATAAATACAAAAATAAACATATAGATGCCTAACTTTTTAAAACAATAAATACCATGAGGTCAGATTATTTGCTTTGCCTGCAAGTTTCATCATTCACTGTAATATTGATCAGGTTTTCTCAACTCCAGATCTGTCAGTATCTGATGGCCGAGACTTTGAAACGGACATTTCTGAGGTGTTTTTTTTTACAGGAGAAAAAATGTTTAAGGCAAGAGGGGAAATCCTGCACACTCTGTTCCATGACATCAACATATTTATCTTCTAAAATATGAATTATACTCCAGCAAGTGTGGCTGATGAGTGATTCTGGCCGTCTCTTGTGTAATGCGTGACAATACAGTTGAGGGTGTCAATAACATCAGATGTCTAATTAGCTAGTGCATGCTATTTGCATATGAATTGTTGCTCTCTGTAATCAAGACTGTCATTTGAGGAATAAATAAGCAATAGTTTCATCATCCAAATGAGCACAATGCCTCTAGTGAGTGTGTGTTTTTCTGAGTTTGTCATTTTGGGATATGAATCAGTATATATGTAGTGTTGTAATACTGTGTGATGGAGTTGTTTTGATTGCAAAGCCCACCACAACAAAACTGATCTCATGCGCAATGTTTCCCTCTGGTTAAATATGAATATTCAGCTTAGATACTGTTCAGAGGAAAATGATATATTTAATAATAAATGAGTAATGTTTTGCATTAGCCTCCAATTACTGCAGGGGTGATGAATTTTGACACTTATTGTGGAAAGAGTTTTGGGTTGCCGGTTTTACTCTGTCACTGTGACGAGACGAGATTCAACAACAACAACAACAACATCTTCCAAAGCAAACACTGAACATGTGCATCTGACTGAAACACAGCTGCTTCCTCTTAGCCTCATTTAAATACCATCAGGCCCCGGATACACAAAACATCTTAAAGTTGGCATGATATCAAAATGCGCTCTTCTTATTTTAGGACGGTGGTATCAGTCATTTAGGGAGGGGTTATCAGTGCTTTACGGTGGTGCTATCAGTCATTTAAGGAGGGGCTATAAGTAATTTAGGATGGTACTATGAGTCATTTAGGGTGGGGTTATCAGTGCTTTAGGGCTGGGTTATTAGTCATTTAGAACAAGACTAGTCATTCAGGGTGGGGTTATTAGTCCTTTACATTGTTGCTATCAGTCATTTAAGGCGGGGCTATAAGTCATTTTGGGGTGGGGCTATCAGTTCTTTAGGGCGGAGATATTGGTCATTTATTTTAGTCATTTAGGGTGGTGTTATTATTTCTTTACGGTGGTGCTATCAGTCATTTAAAGCAGGGAAATGAGTCATTTAGGGAGGGGCTATCAGTTTTTTAGGGCAGGGCTATCAGTTCTTTAGGGTGGGGCTATCAGTTCTTTAGGGCAGGGCTATCAGTTCTTTAGGGCGGGCCTATCAGTTCTTTAGGGCTATCAGTTCTTTAGGGCGGGGCTATCAGTTCTTTAGGGTGGGGCTATCAGTTCTTTAGGGCAGGGCAATCAGTTCTTTAGAGCGAGGCTATTAGTTCTTTAGGGCGGGGCTATCAGTTCTTTAGGGCAGGGCTATCAGTTCTTTAGGGCAGGGCAATCAGTTCTTTAGGGCAGGGTTTTCAGTGCTTTAGGGTGTTATCAGTCATTTAAGGTGGGGCTATGAGTCATTTAAGGTGGGGCTATGAGTCATTTAAGGTGGGGCTATCAGTCATAGGGCGGGGCTATTATTAATTTAGGGTGGAGCAATTATGAATTTAGGGTGAAGCTATCAGTCCTTTAGGGTGGGGCTATCAGTCATTTAGGGTGGGGTTATCAGTCATTTAAGGTGGGGCTATCAGTCATAGGGCGGGGCTATTAGTAATTTAGTCGTTCAGTGAAAAAATTTTAATTAGTAATGAGTCGTTTAGTGAGAAAAATTTAGCAACCATCAAACGATCCAATTGGTTCCCAAAGGATGAAATCGTTTGATCTTTAGAAATAGAATATTTTTATAGGATATAACAAAAAAGTTAAATCTTAAATTGTTTCACGCCAACTTTAAAACTAAAAGAAGCTGACAGAGACCCCTCCCCCTTCCCATCAGCCAATCTTTGTGTGCATAGTTAATAAGCATGATGACATCATCCATACCAATGATCTCAACCCCGCCTTGACTCTCAACTCAACACTTCTCTATCCGCTTGTTAAGTGTGACGTCACGCGAAGGGGCTTCCGGGTCCAATCGCTCTATGAAACTGAATGAGGAGACTCATCAAATGCTAATAATAAACGTTTACAAAGTGCTGTAATACTTTCAAAAATCACGATCGCAATATATATGTCCTTGCCTAATATCTGATGGCCAGAAAGTGATTAATTTTTTATAAATTGTTAAAATGTTGGTATTTGGAATGCAGCAAGCCCAGTGATTGTTGTGTACACTATGACTTTTTATGAAATTCACTTTAATGTGTGAATTAAATAAAAAGTGATCATAAACGAATATCTTGTCAATTCAAATGAGTGGCGGCTTGGACCCGGAAACAGTATTACATACGGCACCAACACGTCACCACAACAAGCGGATAGTCATCAAAATAATAATAATCAAAGTTCGTCTCAGCAGCTTTGTGAACAGCTTTAAGAGAAAACTCAATTTTACTGTCAATTAGGAGAACTTCTAAATTAAAAAAACATTTTCTGAACACAAACACAGGATTGTCAATTTATCTTGGTTAAACTAAGTTTATGTAAGGCAAGACTTAGAAAACAACAATGGTGTATCTTTATTAATGTAGTTAAGTGATGTCCAACCAAGCAAATTATATCACTGATAAGTAGAGAATTGTAACAAAAGAGTGATACACGAATAAAAACTATAACATATCACTGTAATCAAACATAAACAGAAAAGCAGCTTCCACAAACTCTCAACAAGGGTAATGATTTCAAAATAATAATAACAATAATAATGAATTAATTAAATAAATACATAAAAAAATGAAACCAAATAAATAAAATAACAATAAAATATGAATGTTATTGTTTTAATTACATTATTTTAAACATCTTCCTGATAATGCTAGTGTCATCAAACTGCTGTGACTAAGCATTGCAAAAAAAAAAAAATTATTCCAAGCCCGTCATCACACGTAATCATGCAAATTCACAGAGCAGTTTGTAATAATTTAAATGCAGTGTGAAGCTCATGCACTGTCTGTACACGCAGGGAGAAAATGAATAGATAACAGAGTAATTCTACTTTGATGTCATTTCCAGCATATTTTATAAAACAGAGAGAGGAAGAAAGGTCTGGAAGCAGAACACTTTTAGTTATTTCAAGAAAATCTGATTTTTATCCTTCAGCACACACTGAGTTTACTTTACAACACCAGTTTAAACCAATCAACAGCCTTCAGGACAGACAGCAGAAATCGGCAACTTTCCCAGCAGACATGAGTTTAACAATTGTTTTCCTCTTTTATTGAGAGAGTTTTACATTATTTTAACAAAACAAAAATGGCAAAAGTGAATCTCCCTGTTTTGTAAAATATTGACCTTATTCTTCACAAAGAAGCTGGCGCAGCTAGTGGAATCTAATTGTCTGGAGACTTCCACTCTCATTCACTTACATTCATTTTTAGATGTTAAAAACAGCCTGTACTGCTGCTTGATTTTAAAAACTGGTATTTTATTATATTCTTCTTCTTCTTATGTATTGTGTTGTATTGTGTCGAGTAGTTTGACTGATTTCTTCTTATGAAACTTCTTACATAAAGCTTCTTTTTAAAAACACTGCCCACTCATTTTAAAATATGCTTCTTTTCACAAGAGACAGACGAAGGCCCAGTCACAATTATAATATACATTCACTGGCCACTTTATTAGGTACACCTTACTAGTACCGGGTTGGACCCTCTTTTGCCTTCAGAACTGCCTTAATCCGTCGTGTCACAGATTCAACAAGGTACTGGAAATATTCCTCAGAGATTTTGCTCCATATTGACATGATAGCATCACGCAGTTGCTGCAGATTTGTTGGCTGCACATCCATGATGCCAATCTCCCGTTCCAGCACATCCCAAAGGTGCTCTATTGGATTGAGCTCCGGTAACTGTGGAGGCCATTTGAGTACAGTGAACTCATTGTCATGTTCAAGAAACCAGTCTGAGATGATTGGAGCTTTATGACATGGTGCGTTATCCTGCTGGAAGTAGCCATCAGAAGGAGACACTGTGGTCATAAAGGGATGGACATGGTCAGCAACAATACTCAGGTAAGCTGTGGCATTGACACCATGATCAATTGGTACTAATGGACCCAAAGTGTGCCACTGGATATTTCCACTTTGTCAGACCATTCTCTGTAAACTCTAGAGATGGTTGTGCATGAAAATCCCAGTAGATCAGCAGTTTCTGAAATACTCAGAGCAGCCTGTCTGGCACCAACCATGCCACGTTCAAAGTCACTTAAATCCCCTTTCTTCCCCATTCTGATGCTCGCTTTGAACTGCAGCAGATCGTCTTGACCATGTCTACCATGTCAGTTGCTGCCATGTGATTGGTTGATTAGAAATTTGTGTTAACAAGTAGTTGGACAGGTGTACCTAATAAAGTGGCCAGGGAGTGTACAGAATTTTAGCCCTATTGGGGTGATTCTATAAGTACAGACTGTAATATGACTTCAAAAATGAAGAGCAATGATTTATGATTTTCTGAGGAGTCAAACAGTATTCAGAAACCAAAACTAAATAATAACTGTATAATAATAATAATAATAATAATAATAATAGCAATAATAATAATAATAATAACAACAACAACAACAATAATAATAATAGCAATAATAATAATAATAATAATAATAATATTTTATTAAAAACTCTAAGTGTGAAATTTAAAATGACTCCACTGTTAACTGTAAGGTCTGGTCAACTATAATCCCAAACCCACAGCAGAACCCTGCCCTGTGACTATTGCAGACAAAACTATTATTGCTAAAGGGGGCTAATAATATTGATCTTTAAATGGGTTTAAAACAATTATGAACTGCTTTTATTCTAGCCGAAATAAAACTAATAAGACTTTCTTCAGAAGAAAAATATTAGAGGAAATACTGTAATTTGAAAAGGAATTTATATTGCACAGCAGGGCGAATAATTTTGTATATTATAATCAACTAACAGCTAAGTAAAAGTTTGTAAACAAGATGACTGTTGAACTCTGCAGGGTCTCACCCTTTTAATAAAGGAAACACATCCTGTATGCATCTTTTCAAATTTTAAAGCTAGATATAAAATTGAGATATGTAATATTTACGTATATATATATATATATATATATTCAAGCTAATATGTGAGCTCAGCAATGATGTCTGGTGCCAGCTTGAAGAGATAAGCATCCAAGCTGTCTGGACCTGCAGACTTTACGCTCAATATCTTTCAAAGCCTCGTAAACTTCAGTAACAGCAGCTTTCAGATCACACAGATCCTGATTTACTTCTAATGAGACTTGTATGTCATGTGTTTAAATGGAGAGTTCACCTCTAAATGAAATGTGCAGGTACATTACTCTTAGCCCATTCAGATGTAGGAGAATTTTGTCCCATGCTGGAGCTTAAAGAAGATTCCTTAGCTGAAATTGTGGTCCAGTAATGTGACTTAATATCCAATATATAATATATGTAATATTGCATAAAACATTAGCAGTGATATGGATAACGGCGCTATAAACAGCGTTACTAACGGCGATGCTTTTTCAGTAAAGAATATTCAAATGAATTACTGTTTCCCCCATTGCAATGCCATTACCGTCACTGTCTACAATGTGTGTTACTATAATTGAGGACACTGAATGGGTTTTCATGCGAGCAGCATCTCTTTCAACTATGACCTCTCTTTCTCTGGAGTGTGTGTTCTGGGCTTAGGCGGGACACATAACCAACCAGTGATGATGACTGGTGTGTCTGTGAACGTGGTGTAACTGAGAATGTGCTGATTTGTTTAGAGTACAAAGTTTTCATCATTTGCCAATCAGAGGCAGAGCAGGGTGGGTGTTCACACATAAGCACATGCATAGTAAGTCACACACACCAACGACCTGGAGTCAGAACGATGACAAATCCAACAAGTTGAAAGGTAGCATTTGCAAACTGGAAATATAAGCTCTACTTTTCCCTCATTGAGGAAGGCAAGAATGTTTCTGTATTGTACATTATGCTCAAAAGAAAAAAAGAGTCTGTCTGCACCTCCTATCGTCACATGCCGCCACTAAATTAGTAGCTAGGCAGGTGATAACATGAGCTACCAAAGGACGATACGAAGCCACGATGCCAAAGCAAAAAAAAAAAATAGATTTTCTCTACTGCAAAAACTTATAACTCAGACATAATTCATTAATTCATTTTCTAACGCTTTTCAGGGACCGGGTTGCGGGGGCCGCAGTCTTGGGAGTAGGCATGGGCCGGAGTAAGATTTTGATGGTATGATAACCTTGGATACCGTTTCACGGTATGCTCTAAAATATATTCATTTTAAATGTCTGGGTAAAACACTAAAACTTTACTAAAACAATACATTTTATTTTGAGAAACATTTAAAGTATTTTGAAGGAAATTTAAAGTATTATTGTTAAACATGTCCGGCTAAATGATTCAAATGAATCACTGACTTCTGCTGTCTTCATTAGTTTCAATAACAAAGATTTCTTTACAATTTAAAATGGCATCTTTGGATATCTTTTCTGCTGAAGATACTGTTGTCCCAAAAACAAACAAACAAACAAAAATGAAAAAAATCATACACATACCTTAGGAATGGTATTACAGAAAATGTTGGCAGTTTAAAAACCTTGACTTTTCCAAACTGCGGTGTACCTTGAAACGATTATCGTCCTATGCCTACTTGGGAGAGAACTCCAGACTTCCCTCTTCCCAGACCAGCTCCTTAGGGGGGATCTCGAGGTGTTCCCAGGCCAGCTGAGAGTCATTGTCCCTCCAGCGTGTCCTTGGTCTACCCCGATGTCTCCTACCGGTGGGACATGCCTGAAACACCTCCCTAGGTAGGCAGCCAGGAGGCATCCGAAACAGATGCCTGAGCCACCTCAGCTGACTTCCCTCGATGTGGATCGAGGGAATTCCCCGGGTGACAGAGCTCCTCACCCTATCTATACGGGTGCACCCTGCCATCCTGTGAAGAAAACTACTTTTGGCTGCTTGTATCCGAGATCTTGTCCTTTCGGTTACGACCAAAGCTCATGACCATAGGTGAGAGTAGGAACGTAGATTGACCGGTAAATCAAGAGCTTTGCCTTTCAGCTCAGCTCCTTCTTTACCACAATGGACCGATACATTGACCCCATTACTGTTGCCGCTGCACCAATCCGTCTGTCAATCTCATGCAAAAAACCCCAAGATACTTGAACTCCTCCACCTGGGGTAAGGACTTTCCTTTAACCTGGAGATGACCTCGGACTTAGAGGTGCTGATTCTCATCCCAGCCGCGTCACACTCTGCAGCAAACCGCCCCAGTGCATGCTGAAGGTCCATGTTCGATGAAGCCAACACAACAACATCATCTGCCAATAACAGAGATGAAGTCCTGTGGTCGCCAAACCGGACCCCCTCTAGCCCAAGGCTGCACTTTGAAATTCTGTCCATAAAAATCAGACAGAATTAAACTAAATAATATCCAGATATATATAGTTGAGGACATGCTGCCATCATCTCTCACATTGTCCCACAAAAACATTAAAATAGTGTAGATTAGTGCACAATGTTTTATATTTATTTTATAGTCATTTGACATTAGATTTTTTAAATAACACAATAGTTACTTTCCCTGGTAATTAGTTACTTTTATAATTATGTAACTCAGTTACTAACTCAGTTACTTTTTGTGAGAAGTAACTAGAACCAGGGGCACCAATGGGGGTAGGGGCATTATAACCGTCTCTCCATTCCCCCTATAGCTGGTGTGTGGTGTAGCACTGGTGCTATTGTCCTGTGGCTGCCGGAGCATCATACAAGTGGAGCTGCACACTGGTGATGGTGTGGAGAGACCCCCCTTATGATTGTGAAGCGCCTTTGGGTGTATGGCCATGATAAATGCGCTATATAAATACACACATTACATTTG
>CAIGQZ010035013.1:3234831-3248189 GCA_903798205.1 Danio tinwini | reverse complement strand
ATGTAACCATAAATATCAAAATATGCGGAGTGCCTGTTTTCTGTTACAGTTCCTTTCTGTAAAAATACACATATTATGTTAATACATTCAGTTACATCCGCATTATTGACTGGTGTATACATCAGTTGTATACATCTGCTTCACTAAATCAACAGCCTGAATGGATGAAGATTTGCAAAGATGTTACTCGGAAGAGCAAGCAGATGTGAATATATTGAGCTGCACTGTGGTTTAAAGAGCCCCTATTATGGGTTTTTGAAAATGACCTTCCATGTAGTGTGTAACACAGCTCTTAGTGAAGTGAAATATCCAGCTAAAGCTTAAATCTGAAAGTGGACAGTTTTCAAAACTATTGATTCATCTATAAAAGAGTCGATTCATAGTGGTTTAAATGAATCGTCTTCATAACGAGTCTTCAGCCGTTTCCGCGTGATGTCATCGGGAAACATAATGGTTGCGCGCGCAGACCCGACAAAATTCAAACCTGCTTTCGTGAGCTCGTTCCACTGCTGTTTGTCGTTGCTATGGCCACCGTTAGCTGATCCTGCACACGTGCAGCGGTCAAGGTTCAGAATAGTTTAGCTTTTGCTGCTGTGTGGATTAAAACTGAATGTATGTCATACATATGCTAGTGTTTAACTGTACTGCTTTCGGCGCTGAGGTGTCTGAATAAACTGTTGAGAAGCGGGTACTGTTTACTGTGGTGTTAGTAAGTTTACTTTGAAGCATGTTTCGAGCGTCCGCTGCGATCCAATGTTGGCGACCCGCGGCCGCTGGCTTGATAAACGACGCTGGCCATATTACTGCCTCACGGTGAACGCTGTCGCAACAGGCTGTCATCGGTCCAATCAGTGCAGATTAGCTTCGCGCTAAGCAGGGGTTTGGGAACAAATGAATCGCTGAACGATTCATATGGGAGTCGCTGGGATGATTAGGTAAAAATAAATGCATATTATAAGACCATGAACGTGTTTTTTGACCTTGCATACATATCAGTATGTTGTTGGAGACCCATAAAACCGAAATATGACCCTTTTCAATGTGTGATAGGGGCTCTTTAAATAACTTGTTAGGCGTTATGTAATGTAATTATGTTTGTTAATGTTAATTAACCTCTGAGAGCTGTCGACAAAACCAGCTGTGACTTTTTACAACATTTTAATTTGTTGACCTTGACAGGTTTATCGAATATACACACTGAAGGACTGCAAAAGCTGAGAAACGAGGCATGCAGAAGTAAAGCCTTTTAGTAAATGTGCCTGGCAGATCTGAGATTACACTTTTCACAACAAGTTAAAATGAATGCAAAGACTAATATTATTGGTACTGCAGAGTTTAAGTTAATTTTAAGTTTCATATCCGTCATTTGGCACAGCAGATGGGTACACAGAAAATACTGTCCTAAAAGAATCATGAGCTCTGCAAACCAGAACAAATTATTATTATTTTACCTTCTCACATAATAGCCAAAACTTTTACAGTCACCAATATATCAGACATCTCAATTTATTTAACACATAAGAGAGTCACTCTTAGGCTTTCAATATGGTGTTCAGGGTAAAAATGTAAAGTTTAAGATAATAAAATTATAATAAATAAGAGCATTTTATTAAGATGATTTTTTTTAAGAATAGTAAAATATAGATTCATTCCTTCATTTTCCTTCAGTTTAGTCTCTATTTCAAAGGGTCGCCACAGCGGAATGAACCACCAACTATTCCAGCATATGTTTTACACGGTGGATGCCCTTCAGCCGCAACCCAGTACTGGAAAACACCCATACACACTCATTCACACACACACACACACACACACACACTCATACACTACGGCCAGTTTAGTTGATCAATTCCCCTATAGGGCATGTGTTTGGACTGTGGGGGAAACCGGATCGCCTGGAGGAAACCCACGCCAACACAGGAAGAACATGCAAACTTCACACAGAAACAACAACTGACCCAGCCGGGACTCGAACCAGAGACCTTCTTGCTGTGAGGACACAGTGCTAACCACTAAGCCACCGTGCTGCCCATATAGATAAATATTAATATTAAAATGATCAAATAGCTATAACAGATTTTAAAATGATTACAAAACTATTATTAACCAAATATTTAGAATAAAATGTGCAATTAAAGTGATTATAATAAATACTAAAAACTGATATAAATACATAAATGTATAAATTAATGAATAAATAAATTAATAAAGATATAATGCAACATAATGCTATAACGTGTCAAATAAAATTAAATAATGTACATAAATATAAGTTAAATATTTATTTTTCCAAATTAAATCACTCATCTTCCCAATTTAAATTGTGTTTTTATATTTAGTGCTATATATATATATACAGAAAAAAAAATAAACAAAGAGTTTAGTAAGTTGTGTGATATTGCTTTTGCACACTGCGTCTTTACTTTAAAAAAGGGTAATGCTTTACAATAAGGTTGTACTAATTAATGCATTTACTAACATGAACAAACAATAAACAATACATTAAAGCATTTGCTCATGTTAGTTAATGAAAACACAGTTGCTCAAAGTTTGTTAACTCGCAGTGCATTAACTTATGTTAACATGCATGAATATGGATATATATGTTAATAATGCATTAGTAAATGTTGAACTATGATTAATAAACGCTCTACAAGTATTGCTCATAATGAATTCATGTTAGTAAATAAACTAATGAAACCTTATGGTAAAGTGTGACCAAAAAATAGTTTGTAAACTCATATTTGTGCATCTAAAAGACAGAAACTCTTCAACTGTCTGGATTCAGATGCAGCTCTCCATCTTTTCTTTCTCTGCCTAAGGAATTAAAAGTTTTTCAGTGAGGACCATTATAGGTTTTCCTCTGATATTAGTCTCTAAATCCCTGCATGTTTCTAATTGGTGCTTTGATTTTTGAGAGTGTAGGTTCAAAGCGCTGCTCTTTTCTCCCCCTTCAGCCTTAAAAAAAAAGCCAGATAAAAGTCCCCGAGCTGTCCTTTCAAGATGTTATTTAGCCAGCCATTTATGGGAATAATTCTGACCGGCATGAGACCTCATTAATCTTTGTCAGAGGGCTGGACGGGTCGAGAAGATGTCGTTTTTATGTGTGCTTCTTCATTTTTTTCTGCACATGCATTGAAGCATGTCTAAACTCCAGCATGACATTTTAATTATACACAGTTTCCCGTCCGCTCCACATCTCCAGGACAAACGAAAAGCATAAGATAAGGAAATTTGGCTAAATATCTGATGCATAAAGTAGGGGATTACTTGTCATTTATTAAAGTTACTTATAATGTAATACTGTACATACTGTAAATCCAAGAGTTCTGCATCAATCAATTAAGAGAAGCAGAGTAATTCATTGATCAAGTAGATTGAATATGTTTAAGAAACAATGAACTGAGTCAGAAAATTACGTCAATATATGACACGCATAAAATAATGTGGCATTGCTTTTACATGTCTTGTGTTGGGCAGCCTGGTTAGCCTAGCGCTGTCGCCTCACAGCAAGACGGTTGCTGGTTCAGGTGTTGGCGTGGGTTTCCTCCTGGTTCTCCGGTTTCCCCCACAGTCCAAACACATGCGCTATAGGGGAATTGGGTAAGCTAAACTGTCCGTAGTGTATGTGTGTGACGGAGAGTGTATGGGTGTTTCCCAGTGACGGGTTGCAGCTGGAAGGGCATCCGCTGCAAAAAAGTATCCTGGATAAGTTGGTGTTTCATTCCACTGTGACAACGCCTGATTAATAAAGGGACAAAGCTGAAAAGAAAAGAAATGAATGAATGTCTTGTGTTCTGACATGAATAATGTTTATTATTCTTAGTGTTACATTTTATAATTAAGCTAAAATGTCCTGTTTGGCTCAGATTTAAATTCAGCCCATATAAATTGTTCGCAACCCCTTACCTTAAAACAATTTAGTAAATCCAATCAAACGTTTTTTTTCAGTGCATGATTAATGCACCTTTTGATTCTTTGGGTTTTTGAGTTGTTATTTCATCATGTTCAACATGTAAAGAGATGAATGACTCAAAACAGAGGACTCGAGAAATGAATGAATCAAATCTTTTTCCGGCTCTGACTGCATATGATTGGCTCCTGTCTGAACGAATCACTCCCAGAGACGACTCATAAAAGATTTGTTCAAACTGAACAAATTGTTCCACAACAACCCATCACTACAGATCATTAGTCGTCCTCCGATTGGTTTAAATGTACAGGATTTCAGGAGACAAGTGTGCAGCGAGCTTTATCAGCCCACATGGAAACAAGTCTGAGTGGATATAAAAAGCTGTGATGTTTATATTGATAATGTGCTCAATTATAAACATCTAACTTTCGGAGACAGTCATGAATCAGTGATTTACTGCCTGCACACTAGGGCTCTACGATATAAAGTTTCAGCATGGATATCGCAGTGTGCACATCTGCAGGAGTAACATCGTAAGATATGCAAAGATGAGTCTGAATTATAGTTGACCAAGAGCCACAGAATTGTATTTAATTACTTTATTTCCAGCTGAAGTCAGGATTATTCGCCCCCCTGTTTATTTCTTTCCCCAATTTCTGTTTAATGGAGAGCAGATTTTCTCAGCACATTTCTAATCATAATAGTTTTAATAACTCATCTCTAATAACTGATTTATTTTATCTTTGCCATGTTGACAGTAAATAATATTTGACTAGATATTTTTCTAGACACTTCTATACAGCTTGAAGTGACATTTAAAGGCTTAATTAGGTAAAATAGGTTAACCAGGCAGGTTAGGGTAATTAGGCAAGTTATTGTATAATAATGGTTTGTTCTGTAGACTATCGAAAAAAAATATTGCTTAAAGGGGCTAATAATATTGACCTTAAAATAGCTTTTAAAAAATTAAAAACTGCTTTTATTCTAGCCGAAATAAAACAAATAAGACTTTCACCAGAAGAAAAAATATTATCAGAAATACTGTGGACATTTCATTGCTCTGTTAAACATCATTTGGGAAATATTTAAAAAAGAAAAAAATGGAAAGGGGGGCTAATAATTTTGACTTTAACTGTATATGCAATAAAATCGATTTATGCACAAATACGATTTTTTACTTAGAATTTTTGTCTTGTTTCTAGTCCAAATCTCGACATTTCAAAATGAAAACAAGATTATTTTACTTAATATTGACCTTAAAATGTTTTAAACATTTTTTATTCTAGCCAAAATAAAACAACTTTTTCCAGAAGAAAAAATATTACAAGAAATACTATGAAAAATTTCTGAATCTGTTTAACATCATTTGGAAAATATCTGAAAAACAAGTAAATAAATTCACAGGAGGGAATAATTCTGACCCCAACTGTACAAATGTCCTGCTGAGAGATCATAAAGTGAATTGAATTGTCCTTGTTGTAAACTGTTAAAGACACTGATGAATGAATGATGCAAAGTCTGTAAACATGGAATGGCACAAAACAAAACATGATTGGTCGGGTAACCTGTCAGTCATATAAAAGTGGGCGGGCTTGTCCATTCAAAGCGCCAAAGCTTCCAGCTCTGGCTACAATAGACTAAGCATAAGAGCGCTGCATCAGCAAACCACAGCAGCACACTTAAAGGAGTCTGTTTGATTAAGGTGGTCAGAAGCTCAATAGCAGATCACACCATTTCACTCCTGGAAAATATTTCATTGCGACGGCTGCCAAGTGCAATAAATTCAGCTCCCCGGTCAGAGCTGTGGGTTTAGTGCGAGCGCTGTGTCAATAAGGGCTCGCTGCGTTGTTGACTTTGTTTTTCTTGTGGTCACATGAGTGATATTTAACCGTTAACTGCTATTGATTGTGAATATGTTTGGGGAGAACGTTTAAGCGAGGCTTGGAAATATCACACCCACTGTGATTTGCTACTTATACAGTGCTGTAAATACAGATAAAATAAACAAATAAATAAATAAGATATTGCTTCTGCACACTGCTTCTTTACTATAAAAATGAGTAAAGCCATAGTTTTTAAAAGCAAGTTGACTACTTTTTTAAAGTGAGTAAACCCATAGTTTGTAAAGCAATTATTTGAACTTAAATGTGAGTAAACCAGTTGCTTTTATAGTGATTAGTTGACTTTACTTAATGGGCACCTATTTTACCTCCATTTCAAGATGTAAGATCAGTCTTTTGTGTCTCCAGAATGTGTCTGTAAAGTTTCAGCTCAAAACACCCATCAGATTATTTATTAGACCTTTCAGAATGTTGGATTTTCTGCTCTGAACACTACGTAGTTTTTTTTGTTGCCTGTGCCTTAAATGCTGGTTCTGCCCGCCCATCATTCTCAGGTGCCTGTCAGAGTGTGCCTCAATCTCCTCCTCAGCTGCATCAGATAAACAGCACAGTGACAGACAGGAAGCAGATCTCTTGCAATGTTTGTGAGAAATACTACAGTAAGAACTTTACTAATGATTATTTGATGTATTTGTTGTGGAGTTAATTCAAGCCTTTCTGCGATGAGTCACACACAATGTCATTACAAAGTTCACGCACACACACAGCGGACACACACACAGACTGTTTTAGCACAAGAAATGTGACAGGATACAGGTTAATATCCACTACTGTAAGGATATCTGTTATGTTAATGTACAAAATAAACCTGATTTAAGTCCATGAACTGCGATTGAAGCGTCTTCTTGTAAAATTGTTCTGACACGCGGCTGTGCTGTAGTAAAGCTGAAGTAAATCGCTGTAATTTATTAACATGCACTGTTTAAACATGTGTTGAACTTGTAAAACTCATTCTTGATCACATGTGATGATGATTGATGATCGCAGAGAGCTGAACAGATTCTTTAGCTGAACTTTTCCTGGTTGCTTTGTGCACGTCCTGTCTTGTTGATATGATTATACTACAGAGACATGTAAATACTTGGCTGTCAATCAATTCGGTGGGCAGGGACACAGCAAATGGGAGGGATTTGGATCCTATTTTAAAGTCAGGAAGTTTAAAAAAAGAGACTTATTGTGTTTTTATCACTCCAATATGACTGTGGACACACTATACTACAAAAAACTCTGTCCAAACTGCTTACAAAAGATGATTTTCATCATAGGTGCCCTTTAAATAGTGTGTAAACCCTCAGTTCTTAAAGCGATTAGTTGACTTTATAAAAGGTGAGTAAACCTGTACATTGTAAACCCCATTGTTGTCTTTAATAAAGAAATTAAGTTGACATAACTTGACATTACTTAAAACACCAAGTTCTGGCATCAAATCTTAAACAGGTGTGTTTAACTTACACATTTTTCATTACACATTAATCACAAGACGTTTGGCCATAGGAGAAATGGTTGTGCCCAACTGAGCCTGGTTTCTCTCCAGGATTTTTAATTCTTCACTTATGCCAATTGGTGAAGTTTTTTCCTCGCCACTGTCGCCACTGGCTTGCATGGTTCGGGATCTGTAGAGCTGCGCATCGATAGAATTGCTCCATAGTGTTTGGACTCTCAGTAGTGATTATTAACCACACTGAACTGAGCTAAACTGAACTGAACTTAAACTCTGAAAACTGAACTAATACTGTTTACATTCACTATAATCTTCTATGTGAAGCTGCTTTGACACAATCTACATTGTATAAGTGCTATACAAATAAAGGTAAATTGAATTGAACATTAGACTGCAAAAACTTTTAATTAATACTTTAAGTTCTCTGAAATTAACATTTTAATTTGTTGGTCGTGCTTGAAATTCTACTTTGACAACCACGCTGATTGGTCGATATATTTTGTATGACACAGGGTGGTCATTTTGCTTGTGTGCTGTATTTTTGCTGAAGCGCAGCAGGACAGAAGCACGACCTGAACACATATGACAAAACAAAAAGTTAAATTAGTAAGTAAAGATTTAAACGCTCATATACATTTTTTTTAATTTATATAGACGCTATTCTAATGTTATTTTTCCATTTCAGTTCAGTAGCAGCACAACAATGGCACCTGGCGGTAAAGCAGGTGCAAAGAGAGTCATCGTGAAAGGTTCATTAGAGTGATGTTACACACGTGGGTTAATGGTAAGTGTAAGCTTCGCTTGCTTGCTGTTTTATTTTTGGAGTACTTTGTAGTTATAAACATGCCTGAGTTTCCACCTTTATGTAAAAAACATTTGATTTACCGCCAAGCTTTTTGCTTTTCTCCCCCGCAGCACTTGCATGGATGGAGTCGTGATAAAGACCCATGGATTACACTGGTAAGTTAATGTTTAACACACCTGTATGGTTTTGGATTTTGATACCTGATTCTGATACCCAGCTCGTTAGATTAACTAGCTCTGTGGATTAACTGTGTTCCAATTGCAGGGCTCGACAGTTCGACTATTTCGCTCGCATTTGCGACTAAAAATAGAAGCGTGGTAACTGGAACATTTATTTAGTCACATGTGCGTTTTTGTTTTTATAAGCTCGATCGTTGACTTAATTCACTCGGCCACGGTAAAACAACATGCTCTTCACTCTAACTTATGGTGCATTACGTTGGAAATCTATTGTGACTGTAGCACATGCTGACGCAGTTATCAACTACAGCACATCTACTGGTTTATTGGCTTTCACGTCAAGCGGTCTTTACATTGTTTTGTATATGTTGCTAAGCAACGCATGGTTTCGAATGGCGGCGTGTCACACAACTTGCGAGCCTCATGCCTGGCATATCGTGGCTTATCTAGTTAACATCAGTGCTTCCCACACAGATGTAATATCTCGGCCGACCGAGATATTATTGGGGTGGCCAATAATCAGTTTCTGTGTTTGCGAGAAACTGTGAACACTGCCACAGACTCAGAGACGCGCTGGATCGCGCTGGATACAGAACTGTTGTTCTGACTTTGGTAGCAGCTTTGAGAAGAGCGCGAAGACTAAATAGACTGATCCAGCTCATTATTTGGGGTGACAATACATCCTCTTTTCCCCGGACATGTCCGAGATTCTGCTTTCGCTTTCGATATTAATTGTATTCGTTTTTGCATTACTTTATTTGCAAACTTTGGCCGGTGCGTCTCAATCTCTCAGCAGCAGCAACACAACAACAGAGAGAGAAAAAGAGAGAGGGAGGGAGGGAGGGAGAGTGAAGATTTCACCTGTCAGTGGTGCACACTGAAAAGAAACACAACCTTTTTTTAAAATTTGTTTGTTAGATAAGAATAAAAAAATCTATAAGAAATTCTGTTGCTGAAGGTCATTAAAGTTATATAGAAAATAGAAAAGATAGTGTTACTTTGGGACAGAAGGAAACTTTAATTTATAAAGGGATTACCATATTCATATCTTCTTTAAGAAGCCCTGAATGATAAAGTGCTCTGTAAACAGTGTCAGCTTTGTACATGAGTTTGCAGTTGTCTTTCTTTACATTGTCTTACTGTTCCCATGTGGAAAGTAGGGTGGAATTGGTTGAATATGTTATGCAATTAAATAAATTTTGATAAAATTGTTTTTAAAAGTCACATTTTTATGTGCTGTAGAGAAAAGGTGTGCTTAAATCTAGCTACTGCAAGTATATTTATATTAAAGATAAAGTGTACAATATATATTATTATAAAATTAATAATGTTTTGTTTGGGACCATAAATACAGCCATAATCTTCTTGTGATACAAGCACAGATTAAATTGCTCTGGTCATTTGAATGTTTGCTCTACTGCACATTTTTATTAACTTAACAATAACTTAATAATAACAACACCCTATTTCTGCTGCCCAGTGTGAAAGAGATTTTTCAGCTCGAAACTGGATCAATAAATTGAACAAGAAGCTGCCTAGGCATGTCCACAACTGAAGACTTGATTCAGATCAGCTTAGAGAGGCCTTCATTGCAGCAATTTGATCCCAGTCCTGCTGTGGACCGCTAGCTAAACTCCATACAGCTTAAATTCATTATTTTCTTTTCTTTTCGGCTTAGTCCCTTAATTAATAAGGGGTCGCCACAGCAGAATGAACCGGCAGCTTATCCAGCAAATGTTTTACGCAGCGGATGCCTTTCCAGCCACAACCAATCACTGGGAAACATTCATACACACTCATTCACACACTCACACTACGGACAATTTAGCTTACCCAATTCCCCTATAGCGCATGTCTTTGGATTGTAGGAAAAACTGGAGCACCCGGAGGAAACCCACACCAACACGTCAACGAGAACATGCAAACTCCACACAGAAATTCCAACTGACCCAGCCGAGGCTTGAACCAGTGGCCTTCTTGCTGTGAGGCGAATGTGTTACCCACTGCACCAGCACAACGCCACAGCTTAAATTATAAATAATTATTAAATACTATTTAAGCTGTTATACAGTAAAATAAACCTATTGTACTTATTGTGTTCCAATGAATAAAACTGCTCTGCTTCTAAAGATCTGCTCGTGTACATTTATTAGGCAAAAACACTATTTATTTTATAGATTTTCACTACGCTCCTAAAATTCTTTAACGTGCTCCTAAATTTTTCAACTTAGGAGCACATGTGCTACTCCTAAAAAAAATAAACGTCAAGCCCTGAATTGACATGATCACTGTACATGCTCACAGTTTGTGTGTGTGTGTGTGTATATATATATACAAGTTTTGTGACATATCAGGACACAAATTTGTATGATGACATAGCTATGACACAGGTATTACAAAAAAGAGGTGAAATACGAGGACATTGGTGACGTCCTTATTGTCAAAAAGCTTATAAATCCCACAGGATGAGTTTATTCAGAGAGTAAAGCTGTACACTGTCTCTTGTGATGGTTGGGTTTAGGGGTAGGGTGGGGTGAGGGCAATATAATATACGGTTTGAACAGTATAAAATGAATGGAAACCTATGTAATGTACCCACTTTTCACAAAAACAAACGTGTGTGTGTGTGTATATCAAATATTTGATATCTATATATCAAAATATTCCCTGACAGTGCAATTATAATTAAGATAAAAAAATAATAAAGAATTTTTAGATTCATTCAGAAAACGAACAGAAATCACTACTATAATCGTATTCTACACACACAACGATCTCACTTCCTAAGCTTGCCGTGGCAGTGAAAACTCTTTATATCAGCGTCACACGAGATGATTCTGTGATCGTGGGATTTGGGATTATGTGGAGTTACAATGTGAAGTAAAACCTAAAGCCTGAAGCTGCTTGAACGCAACTGATGACAAAACAGATACGAGTACAAATACAGAAATAAAGCTGGCCGTAATTGCCTGCAGGAGCTGTGGGGAAATCTGTAGGACTGGTGGCTGAAATAATAAACAGAGACCTGACATTGCAGGAAGTCTAAAGAAAATAAAAATCAAGCACGTCTTTGAGAACAAAAAATGCTTTTGAGCAATTCCAGCATTGTGGATGTGACATTTGCAGCAAAAACTTGAAACATAAATTCACCAGAGCTCAATCCAATAGAGCAGCTTTGGGATGTGGTGGAAAGGTAGATTGGTATCATGGATGTTCAGCCGACAAATCTGCAACAACTGCGTGATGCTATCATGTCAATATGGAGCAAAATCTCTGAGGAATATTTCCAGTACCTTGTGGAATCTCTGTCATGAAGGAAAGCAAAAGGGGGTCCAACCCGGTACAAGTGAGGTGTACCTAATAAAGTGGCCAGTGAGTGTACATCAGTTTATATTTTCCAAAACAACTAACCACAGAGTTAGATAATGGATAATGATAAAAATATCAATCTGTAAACATGAGGGAAATAAACATGTGTTATGGATGCGACCAAAACAGTTAACAAGTTTACAGTATACAACATACTTCTGTGATTTAAATCTGTGAATTAAACTGCACAACCCAAAATAAATAATGATAATCAAAAGGATAAGAGTCGGCTCTCTACAGAACAAACATCATTTACTTTATTTTAGTTGGTATTTTTTGCATTCATGAGGAAAAAGCTTATGAAAAAAAAGCTTAGCACAAAGGTTATGGTTGTGAGAGGTAAGTGTTGTTGTTCTATAATGTGACATCCCTATTTATTAAAAATGTTGGACACAAAATCACAATTGAATCTAAAATAAACAGCACTATATAAGATAAGTGTCCAACGATGATGATAAATCACGCTCAAACTAATTGTGCAAGGGCTGCTTTCTTCATTTTTGCTACAGTATGTCGCACCACAGGACATATTATATAACACATTACAACAGAATTTCTATGATACAGTTCAGTAAAAATGATTTAAATTAAAAAATAATAAATGAAATATTTAATAAAGTTATAATTTCTTATATTTTCTGAAACATCAGACTTTAAATTACATATATACTTGTCACGATCGCCAGCGGTGTTATCAGTGCAGGAGAGTCATGCCTGTAAGCCTGCATAACTACTACATAACTACCTTAACTCTTTGCACCCATCAACTTCTGCAACAGCTAACAATAATCTGGACACTCACACACAGACACAGCTGCAGCTTCACGTTCTTATTCACTTTGCTTAGTCTTGTTATTCTGTAGTATCATGAAGTGTTTTCATGTTTTCATGAAACTAGTATCATCAAGTTTTGTTTTCTGTGCCATAAGACCCTAACTTAGCAGCTTGAACCAATCTCCTGCCTGTGACTTGACTACTCTTGGGTTGCCCTGTATGACACTGTTTGCTCCTGTGTTTGACTGTTGCCTGCCTGACTATTTTCTGCTTAAATAAAGAAGCTGCATTTGGACCGCTCTCTGTTGTCAGTTCATGTGCTACAATACTATTTTTATGAAAACTATTTGACCTTCACCAATGGTTTTAGTAACAAAAAAAGTATTTGTATTCCCTATTACTCAACTACCCTTATAATAAATAGGCATGAACATTTTGCATGCATGTTTGATCAACTGGAACTCTCCCATTATAATCACTGTCTTCACTGCGAGCGCTCATTGTGGGTCCGCTGCTCAATTTCTCCCGCCGGTTTGATCAGACAGTTTACTGTGAATCTCAATGCCTGTACAGAGATCTCCTATTATAATCAAACCGGCTGTGGAGTCGTGTTGCTTGCGTGCGGCGCAGACGAGGTGTTAAAACACACTCACTGCGTATTAAATCAATTGTCAGGGCAATTAAAATCGCTGCAGTGCACACAATAAAATAAAGAAATAGAGAATCATGAAGAGCCAGCGGTCGTAATAAAGCAGAAAACAGGATCTGGGGTCTGGTCATGCTGTCAGATTTCTACATGAAAGAACTTGCTGAACTACTTTCACTTCATCATGATATAAACACTGGTATTTGACTATAACAGGGGTTACTAGTGATTATTCTTTATTTATTAAACTATTAGGAGATGCATATGTATGTAGGTATGTACAGACAGGTGGGTAGATGGATGGAAATGTGATTGAAGGAAACATGATGG
>CAIGQZ010035013.1:3220472-3234821 GCA_903798205.1 Danio tinwini | reverse complement strand
GATGGATGGATGGATGGATGGATGGATGGATGGATGGATGGATGGAAATGTGATGGGTGGATGGAAATGTGATGGATAGATGGATTGATGGAAATGTGATGGATGGAAATGTGATGGATGGATGGAAATGTGATAGATGGATGGAAATGTGATGGCTGGGTGGAAATGTTATGGGTGGATATAAATGTGATGGATGTATGGATGGAAATGGGATAGAAATGTGATCAATGAATGGATGGATAGATGGATGGATTGATGGTTGGATGAATAAAAATGTGCATGGGTGGATGGAAGGAAATGTGATGAATGGATGGTTGGATGGATGAATAGGTAGATTAATAGAAATTGGATGGAAAGAAATGTGATGGATAGATGGAAATGTGATAAATGGATGGAAATGTGATGGATAAATGAAGTGGAATGTGATGGGTGGATGGATGGATGGATGGATGGATGGATGGAAATGTGATGGATACAAATGTGATGGATGGATGTATGGATTAATGAAGACATGGATGAATAGATATGTAATGGATGGTTGAAATAATATAATAATGGATGGGTGGAATTAAGTGAGATGATGAATGGATGGAAGAAATTCAGTGTCATGGATGGATGGATGGATGGATGGATGGATGGATGGGTGGGTCAAAAATGAATGAGTATACGGATCAGTGAACAAGAAGGATAGACTGATAAACTAGATGGATAAATGGAATGTGATGAATTCAATTGTATACAGTACATGGAGGGATGGAGATATAGAATAGGATGAAAGGATGAGATGGGATGGGATTGGGTGGATGGATTTATGAATGGATGGATGAATAGGATTGCAGGATTAGAAAGAAATGACAAAATAATGATGGACATATGGATGGATGGAATCTATATTGTGGATTAATGGATGGGATGGACTGATGGAGGTGAATATAATGACTGATAGGTGAAATGGACAAGTAAGATTGATGGAGATGGAGGGGAAGAATGGGAATGACAGGATGGATGGATGGGATTTGATGGGTGGATGATGGATGGATGGAATGAAATGAGAATGGATAAAATACTCTGTCACTTGTCTCTTGTATTGAAACTGAAACTGTTGACTGAGTGTTTATCACTGAATAAAACATATCGAGAGCGTCTGCAGATTCTCCAGCATGTAAGCAAACTGATGTCCCAGAGGCAGTCAGCGGTTCATCGCTCCGGGTGTCCTCTAGCCTTCTCTCTCTCTCTTTCTCTCTCTCTGCAGAGAATTACATGCCACTAGCATTGCTGTCAAGATCTTACAGAAAGTGAATTTGTCAGCTCATTTATCAGCATTCCCTATGGCCGTACTCTCCGCTGTCACACTGACTATTTCTGGAGCTCAGACCTCAGGAAATAAACATATAGAGCATCCATACAAACACAACACTGCACAACTCTCAATGCAAACACCCAATAGACATTTCATCATTCCTAGAGTTCACATCCGCCGGATAAACAGAGTAAACAACATTAGCTTTCTGAATTAAAACAAATAGTTTACTTGTTCAATGTGCATGAGTTACGTTTGTTTACGGTCTCACTGACAAACATCTGATTTGTTTTCTCACATACAAATCTAATAAATGAAAATTATACATACATTTATACATACAATTGTATTCAATATACACTGTATGATATATACGATATGACTTGCAATATGAGTGACAACACAACTGCCTATAAGAGCCCATATGTTGTATTTTTGCTCCTTAAGACACCCACGTTGGCTTTTTCTACATTTAAATGTTAATATATTGTATTTTTAAACTTCATAACATCACTGCATTGTACGATGTGGCTTTTTATTTTTACAAACATTCAGATGTTGTATTTCAAAGCACAACAAAAGCAGAGCACTGCTGAAGTAGGCTTCTTCTACATTCATATGTTATTTTTTGAACTGCATAACAATTATGGATGCAACAATTATAAAGTTTGTTTGTAAGATTATATAGTCTGAAGAATAATCATGGTTTCACGGTTATCACGTCTAATGTAAATGTAAGCTTTATATTAGCTGAGTATTTAAATGAACTGTTGTTATTATCTGCGTTCATACATACATAATTATTAGTAATGATTAGTAATAATTCGTCTAACATATCTTTTGTTTACACAGCACTGAAAGCCACGCACAACTCTCACCGCTACAGCAAAATATGTTTTCTACTCGGTGCGTGTGGAAGGTGTGAGTGCATCGCTCCGCTTGCGCACGCATACTGGCATATATTCTAATATTGGAAATAAACTTGCGCGCGGAAAAGACGCGATATGTAAATGGCCCGCTGCTATAAATAATCCAGTGTGTGTGCGTATTAACATTGGTGTAGCTATAAGCTCGGAAGGTAGCATAACTGTTTAGTTGAAGCAGTTTTGTTCCGTGCAACAGAAATGCCTTTAAGCTGAAGTATGTAAATGTTTTCGGCTGCTCGTGCCACTCACTCGCATAATGTCAGGTGACTCATAGGGGTTATTACTCATAGGGTGACTCATAGGGGTTGACTCATAGGTGTTATTACTTATTGGGCCTAAATCCTGTACACAGCAGTTCTCACAACTCGACCTGCAATTAGAGGGATACAAAGTTAGAGTTAGCTCTACTACAAAAGATCTGGGTGTCATATTAGACAGCAATTTAACCTTCGAAAATCATATATCCCATGTCACAAAAACTGCCTTCTTTCATCTAAGAAATATTGCTAAATTGCAAAGTATGCTATCCATCTCAGATGCAGAAAAGCTAGTTCATGCTTTTATGACTTCTAGGCTGGATTACTGTAATGCTCTGTTTGCTGGTTGCCCAGCATCCTCTATTAACAAACTTCAGCTAGTACAAAATGCAGCTGCCAGAGTTCTTACCAGGTCTAGAAAATATAATCATATTACCCCAATTTTATCCTCCTTACACTGGCTGCCTGTTAAGTTCGGTATTGAATTTAAAATACTGCTTCTTACCTATAAAGCCTTAAATAATCTAGCTCCTGTTTATCTAACCAACCTCCTGTCTCGCTACAACCCAACCCGCTCTTTAAGATCTAAAAACTCAGGGCTTCTTGTAGAACCTAGAATAGCAAAATCGAGTAAAGGAGGTCGAGCCTTCTCATTTATGGCCCCTAAACTCTGGAACAGCCTTCCTGATAATGTCCGAGGCTCAGACACACTCTCATTCTTCAAAACTAGATTAAAGACCTATCTTTTTAGCAAAGCATATACTCGGTGCATTACATAGCGGTATGACGCATGATGATCCACAGAGGATTTTGCTTCTTGTTTATTTACACTATGAACAGCAGCTACGCTAATTATTCTACTTATTATGTTTTTCCACCTATGGGTACTCATCTCGAGGCCCTCAGACTATGCAGTGCCACTGATGCGATCCAAGATCAGCGACGAGATGATCCCAAGGTTTTTGGACCAGGCCGTATCCTGAGCTGCTGCTGTGGTGGTCATGATGGAGAGCATGAGACTGATTCCTGTGATGCTCCAAGGACAGACGAGTCTTCGCTGAGGTCCAGCTTCTGCACCTAGACTGCAGCTCTGCACAAGACGTTTGGCCATAGGAGAAATGGTTGTGCCCAACTGAGCCTGGTTTCTCTCTAGGTTTTTTTAAATTCTTCACTTTCGCCAATTGGTGAAGTTTTTTCCTTGCCGCTGTCGCCACTGGCTTGCATGGTTTGGGATCTGTAGAGCTGCGCATCGATGGAATTGCTCTTCAGTGTTTGGACTCTCAGTACTGATTATTAAACCACACTGACCTGAGCTAAACAGAACTGAACTTAAACACTGAAAACTGAACTGACACTGTTTCAATTCACTATAAACTTCCATGTGAAGCTGCTTTGACACAATCTACATTGTAAAAGCACTATACAAACAAAGATGGATTGAATTGAATTGAAACGGATCACTGTTAATCTGTGATCTGTTCTGATCACAACTCACGGTTCGGAACGCACATGACCCGCGGATTAATCATTTATTTTAGACTTGTCGGTTAATCCAACATTTATAACGATTGCAGAGAGATCGCCTCCTGCATCATTCTAATTGCCTTCATGAAAGCATTTTGGCTTCCCTGTAAGATATAATGATGACGGGAAAAGTTGTGGTGGGACCTTCCTAAATGCTTTCTTAGGCTATTAATTTAATGTGTTTTCTGTCACTCCTTGTTTAGCCTGCATTAATGCATTCAGTGTAAAGCTGCACAATCAAACATTAAAAGATCGTGATCTCAGGTCAAACCTGTGCAACATGAATGGTAAATGATATTGATTTGCATATGTTTATTAATCCTTCACAACGCTGCATTCAAATCTGCATCGAGAGATTCCGTTTTTACACCATTTCAGTGAGTTACAAACAATTAAATAACACAGAAGTGCTGGGAGAACAGTTTATAGTTTAGATATAAACACTGATGTTTATGGTAAAAATTAAAATCACCATTTAATGAAACATGACACTGGTGAATGTTTGACACTGGTAAAAGCAATTACATTGTGTAACCAACAGATGGCGACAAGCAACCATCAAACTGATGTCACTGAATATGTTTTCAGAAATAATACACCTACAGTATAATAAAACATGAAGTTTAATGTGTGAATTGCTGAATCATGAATTGAAGATAAATATGATCTGTTGTACAAGATGATAGATTTCTATATTTTGCATTATCAGCAACAGTAAAGATCATATTTCATAATGAATACTTTTCTTTCTTCAGCTGGTTCTGTCTTGATTTTTATTTTTATTAACATTACAGGTTCTAAGTTCTGTTTGTTAAAGCAATGTTTTTTGTAGGAATATTTTTATATAAATGGAAAGCAAATGACATTTGTCTCCTCACTTTTTAGTTGATCCGAAAAATGGTCAGATCTGTGACAAAAAAAAAACATAGTGTGATCCGAACTGCAGATTTGTGATCCGTTACACCACTAGTGACATACGCCCTGCGCAGCTCGTGCTGTTTTAAACAGACGCACGTCACTTCATAACTATAGCAAATTTTTCGACTGAACTAAATTTATTTCTGAAGTCTTGGTCACACTATTTTGAGGGCTGGAACAAACTGCTTCGCGGTCCACCAATGAAATAGCCCTGCTCTATGGTTTCGCTACATGTGGAGAGCGTCACATCACCTTCCCGCGTTTGTCGCAAATTACTTGACATCATTAGGACAGAGGGGCTTGGCCGAACGCACCCGGCTCGAACCAATCCAGGAAATAAATATATTTATGCTTTTTTCAGAGTCAAACACTTTGGACAATGCTTGAACAAAATTTAAGACCTCGTAAAAACAGGATTAAGACTTTTTAATACCTTTTAATTCTCATTACTGATTAATCAACTTATAAAACTTTTTAAGACCCCGAGGACACCCTGTTAATGTAAGCTTAAAACATGCACATTCAAACTGAAGCAGCACGGAAAATACATTCAGCTTAAATCTGGAAAGCAAGTCCACGTGTAACTCCAGCACAGTACCTGTGAGATTCCGCAGTCGCAGATGCAGGAGAGCAGAAAACAGCATGATGTCAAAGCTGTCAAGAGAAACAGAAGCATATCAGCATTCATGCTAACAAACCAACAACTGACAACTGCTTAGCAAAGTGATGTTGAGCATGAATGATGTACACACACCTGCCACACACACACAGCCATCAGAAATGACGCATTATTGTATTTTGGGGGTAAAAAAACAGCTCTGACCTCTGCTTGCACTGCTTTATTACATTTGATTTATTATTTTTGTGTGTCATGGGGACACATAATTAAATGACATTTGTCAGATAATGGGGATATTGTCCGAGACTGAAAACAGAAGAGAAATGCTTACTGCACTGTCCAATTCACCGGACAATGTAAATAGCTGTTTACAAGCTATTTACGTCAACTGTGTTTTTATTTCATTCATTTCATGGCATGGTTGTGACATTTTGACATGATTTTAGCCCTCCGTAACTGACTGCTAGTGAAAAGCTGCAGTTTTTCCCTTTGGAAACGAAGCACTGATGAATCACCTGTGTGTCAGGAAGGGAAATGGCTTCAGTTTAGTGCCAACAATGCTGATTTTCATAATTTTTTTCTTGCATCATGTCTGTACACAAAACATAAATGCTTGCTAATGTGTTATGCGTTTTGGAAAGCTGCTGTTTAGACCCTGATAAGCAATATAATTTTTCAGACTACATATTTTATGCATATACAACCTGCTGGATTACAGCTGATGAAATATTATTATTATTATTATTGCTGTTCTTCTTCTTCTGCTTCTTCTTATTATTATTATTATTATTATTACTATGTATATATTGTTTTGCATTTCACCAGAGTTCTTTTCTAATTTCTAATAAATTATTTATTTTATCTTCACAATGATGACAGCACATAATATTAGACTAGATATTATTCAAGACACTAGTATTCCGCTTAAAGTGACATTTAAAGGCTTAACAAGGGTAATTAGGGTAAAGTTTGGGTAATTAGGAAAGTCATTGTATAACAGTGGTTTGTTCTGTAGACAATCCAAAACTAATATTGCTGAAGGGGGCTAATAATATTGACCTTAATATGGCTTTAAAACAATTAAGAACTGCTTTTATTCTAGCCAAAATAAAACAAATCAGACTTTCTCCAGAAGAAAAAATATTAGAGGAAATACTGTGAAATATTCCTGAATCTCTTCAACATCTCAATGCAGTCTAGTCTCAGTGCACACTGATTTTACTGCACTAATAAGACTAATAGCAGCAAACCCACTACTTTAAATGTTCATTCATCTGTATATACGGCATGTAGAGCTCTGGCTGAGGAGGTTCTCAGAAGATCACATTAACCTACATCATTATTTACTGGTGTGTTTTTAAAGGTGAAAGAAGAAACCCTGCAAGTTCTGAAAGAGATCAAGCCTCAGCAAAGGTGAGATTAAGTAATGCAAAAGTAACTCAAAAGTAACGTAACTCAACAAACTAAGTACAGCAGTTAGGTACTTGTTTGGGGAAAAACTCAATCCTGTAATGCATTACTTTCAAGTAACTTTCCCCAACACTGCTGATCACCACCGGCTGAATGTACATTATGCTGATTATCACACGGTTATTTGCAACAAAACTAAACTATTAGACACAAAACATTGATCTGAGCCGTAATAATGTACTAGCTCTTTAACGTAAAGCTTGCAGACAGAAAAACAGCTGGATGGAGAATACACTAACCTACATATTATTATTATTACTATTATTTTTATTAATATTCATTCATTCATTTATTTTCTTTTTGGTTTAGTGCCTTTATTATTTAGGGGTCACCACAACAGAATGAACCACCAACTATTCAAGCATCTGTTTTATGCAGTGGATGTGGAAATCTTTCTATAACAGTGAATGCAAAATAAATCAGACAGCCGTCCACTTCAGATATTACACACAATAGCAATTTCCCTTTTGCTTCTCTTTTTGAACAGAATTACAGCCAGGACTAATACATTTTTTTGTTCAGTCCGACCAGAGATATTCCTATACATTTGTATTCATCTTCTCTGAGCTGCGGGCACTGTGGCGTTTGCTTAAGCCCACAGGAAAGATATTCTCCTCTTTCACATTTGCTTCAATCTGCTGAATGTCACAGGATTGATATAGAGAACAGAACGAATGTACATGAAGTGCATGCTAATGTGTGCACCGCTGTGGGCCAAACACACACACTCACTCAAACACACACACACACTGAAAATACAGGTGGTCTACATGGGGAGAACATGCAAACTCCACACAGAAATGCCAACTGGCCCAACTGGGGCTCGAAACAGTGACCTTGTTGCTGTGAGGCCATAATGGTAACCACTGTGACACCATGCCACCACTAAATGTCTTTCATTTCACATCTAAATCTTATTTTTTAAACTCCATATAACAAACTAAATCAGATGACAGTTAACTGCTATTGGATCTTTCAGAAGTGTGAATGTTACGCATATTAAAGTGCTAAATCAAATGCTGTAGAGTAACAGATTGGACTGTAATCATTACAAATATATCTGTCCTGTGATTAATCATGAGGGTACAGAAACACGAGGTTATGATGAATAAACAGCTCATTCATATTCTAAACGGATGATGCTGGCTTTAATCTAAAGTGTAGTCATATTTTATTTTATTTTAGCGTGCACCTATTTATTCTGTAAGGCAAACATTGGCGTGAGAGCGTCGGCAGTGTTGTCACTGAATAATAGCGGCTGATTGTACCTTATAATAAACACTCACAAGCTATTATAAAAGCTGTCGGCTCCAGAAACTCTGCAGATCTCTCGGTGTGTTTTCATAATCAGGAGCAGAATCTAAGCTTTTTCTCCACCCTGACAAAGTGCCACATGAACATTCATCTGGGATGTACAACTAATGTTACTGTGATGCTTTAAACACACTTTCCATCTTGGGATGATGCAGGCAAAACATATTAGCATTTTTTTTCAGAATTCAGATTTTATTTTTTAGGGCTAAAGGTTGTAGAAAAGCATGTACACTTACCGGCCACTTTATTAGGTACACCTGTCCAACTGCTCATTAATGCAAATTTGTAATCAGCCAATCACATGGCAGCAGCTCAATGCATTTAGGCATGTAGACATGGTCAAGACGATCTGCTGCAGGTCAAAGAGAGCATCAGAATGGAAAAGAAAGGGGATTTAAGTGACTTTGAACGTGGCATGGTTGTTGGTGCCAGACGGGCTGCTCTGAGTATTTCAGAAACTGCTAATCTACTGGGATTTTCACGCACAACCATCTCTAGGGTTTACAGAGAGTGGTCCCACAAAGAGGAAATATCCATTGAGCGGCAGTTCTGTGGGCGCAAATGCCTTGTTGATGCCAGAGGTCAGAGGAGAATGGCCATACTGGTTCCAGCTGATAGAAAGGCAACAGTAACTCAAATAAGCACTCGTTACAACCGAGGCCTGCAGAAGAGCATCCCTGAACACACAACATGTCCAACCTTGAGGCAGATGGGCTACAGCAGCAGAAGACCACACCGGGTGCCGCTCCTGTCAGCTAAGAACAGGAAAATGAGGCTACAATTTACACAGGCTCACCAAAGCTGGACAATAGAAGATTGGAGAAACGTTGCCTGGTCTGATGAGTCTCCATTTCTGCTGACACATTCGGATGGTTGGCTCAGAATTTGGCCTCAACAACATAAAAGCATGGATCCATCCTGCCTTGTATCAGCGGTTCAAGCTGGTGGTGGTGTAATGGTGTGGGGGATATTTTCTTGGCACACTTTGGGTCCATTAGTACCAATTGAGCATGGTGTCAACGCCACAGCCTACCTGAGTATTGTTGCTGACCATGTCCATCCCTTTATGAGCACAGTGTCTCCATCTTCTGATGGCTACTTCCAGCAGGATAACGCACCATGTCATAAAGCATCAATCATCTCAGACTGGTTTCATGAACATGACAATGAGTTCACTGTTCTCAAATCAGCCCCTTTGGGATGTGGTGGAACGGGAGATTGGCATCATGGATGTGCAGCCGACAAATCTGCAGCAACTGCGTGATGCTATCATTATATAACAGTGGTTTGTTCTGGAGACAATCCAAAACTAATATTGCTGAAGAGGGCTAATAATATTGACCTTAATATTGCTTTAAAACAATTAAGAACTGCTTTTATTCTAGCTAAAATAAAACAAATAAGACTTTCTCCAGAAGAACAAATATTAGAGGAAATACTGTGAAAAGTTCCTGAATCTGTTCAACATCATTTGAGAAATATTTGAAAAAGAAAACAAAATTCTCAGGGGGGCGAATAATTCTTACTGTATAAAGGAAAAAGCAGGCTCAAACGTCGCCAGTGTTAAAGGTCTCTTCTAAAGAGTAACATTAGGTTGTTTTTTAATCATGTTCTATATAAAAAGTCAGTCATTTCATCACAACCGTGTTGGAAAGAAATAAATGAACCCAAAACCTGGATTGTGCCAATTATTCGCAGATCCGCGCCGTGAGCTCCACTCATCCAGAACAGCAGAGGTAATAACCCTGATTATTAATTTTGATTAAAAAAAGAAACAGTCTAATTATCTCTCTTGTTCTTTGATGAGTTCACTGGGGATCTTATTAGTCAGATCAGACACGTCAATTATATATTCAGCCCACTCTGAGGGTGCTTCTTCACTATTATTATTATATATTTTTCTGTACCGCATTTTTAACAACCAGGTGTCTGCATCCCAAGATGGAAAATTACAGCGTCGCAGAGCCGCGGATGTGTGTTTAAAGCATCAGAAACATTATTTGTGCGTCCCAGATCAATGTTCACGTGGCATTTTGTCAGGGCGGAGAAAATAAAGTGCTTCATGCTTTGATTCTGCTCCTGATTACGAAAACACACTGAGCAATCTTTATTTAGAATACACATCCCTGTATAACACACATTCCTTTTGCAAAACAGTCAACTATTGGTTTTCAACTTAAACCATAGTGCATCTGATTGGAAACTTGATTATTGTTATAATATTCAATACGTTTTTGAATGTTGTTTTCCATGCTATCACCGAATTGAAGATTCAACTCTACAGTTTAACAAAGTGACTTTATTGACATTTCAGTAGTTTGAATGAGCAAAATCACACTCTTAGCAGTGTGATATGGCTGTATATCGGCTCTGGTGGGAGGCGTGCTTTGGCTCGAGGTTGCAGGCTGAGTGCCTTAGTGTTCCACAAGTGCCGATATACAGCCATATGGCAGTGCAACGAGTGTGATATTATGTTTATTCAACTGTTCGACGGCATAATTGTGTACATAAAAAAAGAAAATCAAGCACAGTGAGTCTCAAAAACTCTTTCTTCCACCATTCATTCACATCTGCAGCTGACGTCAGAACAGCAGAAACCGCTGCTCATTCACCAACATCACTGTAGAGCTAGTGTTTGAATGATTCTTTAGAGTAATGTTTAAAGTTATAAGGCTAAACGGCATGAAATGTCATCAGTCTACAGAGATTTCCCAGTATTTCTCTGCTGCAATGGGGAGATCACAACAATTAACTCTGACAAAGCCAAAGCAAAGCAAACACTAGCAGATTACTCTGATATAAATACATACGGTACAACGTACAAAAGTGAAAGATCGAATTAGAGCGTCACTAACTTGTTTAATAATGATTTAATCAGCTGAAGTTTGAGTTTTTCTCCCATCTCGCACTCAATACACTACAATTCAATGGTATAAATACAGCACTACAACATATAAAAGAGGGAGATTGATTTAAAATGTCTCTTATGTTGTCCAACAGCTGAAATATTTGTCAAACTGTAGTGAGTTTACTGATCTGCTGTCACTCTATGTGGGCAGAGGAATACACAAGGGTGAAGAGGCTGTATGAGCGATGTTATTCCAAAATACTTCAAGGCTATCAGCCAATAAAAAACCAGACAGAACTGTTGTATAAAATAATATAATGTATAAGAAATAATATCTAGAGAAATGTAAAGGCAGTTTACAGTATTACAAGGTTTCTGTAGTGTAATACACAACACCAACTGAATAGCAATGCAAACTATTACACATGCCGATTAAAGTCACTTATTCACACTTTTCAAGGTTGAAAGTTGTTATAAGAAAGATCAAGCTCCCATAATGCAACTCAAAAGCAGAAATACACAATGAAAAATAATAAAATCATTTACAAAATGCAGAAAACTGCTAATTTCTGGAAAGTTTTATCTGTCTGTTTCCTCAAAAAATAACTTCTTTCCGTCTGTGATATTGTTATAGATTATATTAGATCTTTTCTATTATTAAAGTAGAAACTCATTTGTTTTGGTTGTGCATTTGATGCTGTTCACAGTCTTTATGTCTAAAAAGTCTCACATCATTTTCCTCAAACATTTTTAAAAAGAAGCAATAAAATCCCACCATTAAAATGCAATTAAATCGAAGCCTAGATTTGGCTGTGGGGGATAAATAATACACAGAGAAAAACATACAAATGGAGTCTGGAAACAGAAACAAACACTAAGTTGCGCTCGGCTGGTGGTAAAACATGAAATCTGGACACATTAAAATTTCAGCGATCTAATTACACAGCAGCGTGCGGTCGCTGGCATGCATGCTGCATTAATAATTCTGTGAACTTCTGCAAAAAAAACTAAAGTTTGCACGTGTTTGAAAAATGGCCTTGCTGGAGTTTATCAGACAGCAATTAACGGATGTCGATTTGAATTAAGACACACTTGCCGTTCAGCACAGAGAAAAGCAATTAAACGCTATTTAGCTTGACCTGAATACACACAGAACGTTCTCGGTTTCTGCTTCATTCCCAGAAAATACAATAGAAACTAATGATTGCATCATAAATGAATGAATAAGTGCATCTACTATAGCTGGGCTGCACACTAAAGTCTGGAGTCTTTCATAGTTATATGCAAATGTTTGATCAAATTAGGTTTTATTATCAGTGTTATTTATTATTTGCAGATTTATATCTGTTTTAATAAACACAAGTGTAGATTTGTCCACCTGTAGGGTTTTGGAGACGTCTGCATCACCATATGGGGCATAAGAACAGGACGTGTGTTTGGATATAACTCAGTTGTTTGACCACACTTCATTATTATTGTTCATTTATTCCTTTGCTGGAGATTAGAACTGAATTTAGAAATAGTTTAGACACAAATCTTTGTGCTTAACAAAGGAGATTAAATATGTGGGCTAATGGATGTGTTCAGTGGAGTGAGTTTCCACCATTTCCTTACTCCACCAAAGTAAAGGAGTAAAGAGTCAAAGTAAAGAGAAAGTAAAGAGGCTGAATGGAGGAGGCTCGTTCCTTATCCTCGCGCTGCAGATGCTCTGTTTAACTGTTCTCTCGATAGTGAAGTGTTCAGTTTTTACACTTATAAAGTCACCATGTAAATAGCAAATGCACCATGGAGCGACGCAACTGACTCCTAAAGGGAATGAGAGACGAGACTCTGATTGGTTTAATGAAGGTTATGCTCAAAACACACCCAGAACTCATTAAGAGAATAAACACAGCCCTGTTAGACCATGCGCAGGGTGCAGAGCGGACCTGCGCATTAATCAGACTTGCTCTTAATGCTTTTGCATCATGAGCTTTAGACTTTACACCTAAATCATTAAAATAGAGCCATTAGTGATGTAAATCAAATGATAGTTTGGACAGACACTGAAATAAATAAACGTTTTAAAACGTACTGGCTTAATTTGTACTCATTATTTCTGAAAACAAGACAATGTTTTTGCTTGTCTATAGAAAACGCTTCTTGATTTAAGAACTTTGAGATATTTGCACTAGAATCGAGACAGAAACTGTAAGCAGGAACAGCATTTTTTTGTAGTGTGAAAGAATAATTAAATTAAAGTCACAGAGAACATCTGCCGTGAGCATCATCGTGTTGAAAATCTCAGTGACAGAAATAGCGAACGCCAGCAGAACTCTGTAATGCAGTTTAGTCTGAAGTTCACAGCTTGTGAGATAAATAGACAGGCAGAGATCTGTAAATGAGTAATTATCTCTATATACTCCATATACGCAGAGAGCTGCTATAATTAAACTATACATGCTTCAGATGACGGATCTCCACACACTTCTGTTCTCTTTATATTCACTCAGTGCCAATCAGACGACTTATGAACTAATATCTCATGTGCTGTTTGAGAATGGCAGTTTTCATGTGAACTTGTTGATTTTTCTTTTCTTGTTTATATCTCACAGTCTCAGTGTGGTTTAGGATGGTCTTCTTTTCATTTTTAGTCTTAATTGAGAACATCAAAAATGATCTCAACATTTCAAGAGAATAAGGTACTTGTGCTTCACTTTATAAAGACTAATGCATGGAGCTTTTGTGAATTAATCTAATTGAATCTGTTGCAATTGAATTTCTATATTAAAAGTTTCCATCTAAAACTGGAGATGAAATGAGTTTGATGCATCAGAGAGAACAAGCAGAGATTATTATTCTGGACGTTCAGCTTCATCTGCATAATTCTCAACACTCTCTGGACTCTAAAATATAAAGTTCTCCTTCCTCCAGTGACAGAAAATCTTCCGTAATTAGAGCCGAACGCTCCACTTCTGCGTTTGAGGAGAAATGACGGCTCTGGGCTGTTCACAGGACAGATCATCCTGACAAATGTGAAGATTTAGCTGTAAATCTCTTCAGGTGCGCTGAAATTAAAACTTTGTTCATTTGTGTCACGATTGTGGTGTGTGTGTGTTTGTGTGTGTGTGTTTGTGTGTGTGTGTTTGTGTGTGTGTGTGTGTGTGTGTGTGTGTGTGTGTGTGTGTGTGTGT
>CAIGQZ010035013.1:3199269-3209744 GCA_903798205.1 Danio tinwini | reverse complement strand
GTGTGTGTGTGTGTGTGTTTGTGTGTATAGGGTTAGGGTTTCTGTGTTTGTATGTATATGTGTGTGTATATGTGTATGTATATGTGTGTATATGTTGTGTGTGTAGATGTATATGTCAGTCAGTGAGTGTTTGTGTGTGTGTCTGTGTGTGTGTACATCGGTATGTCTGTGTGTGTGGGCATCTATGCATGTATGAATGTATGCGTGTGTGTTCATATGTGTGTGTCTATGCATGCATGTATGCGTGTGTGTTCACATATGTGTGTATCTATGTATGTATGTGCGTGTTCATATGTGTGTGCATCTGTGTATATGTGTGTGTGTGTGTGTGTGTGTGTGTGTGCGCGCGAGCATTTATGTATGCATGCATGTTTGTGTGTGTGTGTTCATATGTGTGTGCATCTATGTGTGTATATATGCATTTGTGTGTCTGTGCTTTTGTGTGTGTCTGTGCTTTTGTGTGTATATTTATGTATGTGTGTGTATGCATCTATGTATGTATGCATCTATGCATGTATGCATGTATGTATGCATGCATGTATGTATGCATGCATGTATGTATGTATGTATGTATGCGTGTGTGTTCATATGTGTGTGCATCTATGTGTGTATATATGCATGTGTGTTTGTATGTGTGTTTGAATGTGTGTGCATTTATGTATGCGTGTGTGTGTGCATTTATGTGTGTGTGTGTGTGTGTGTGTGTGTGTGTGTGTGTGTGTGTGTGTGTGCATCTTTGTCTGCATGCGCATGTGTATGTGTGTGCGTGTCTGTGAACCATGAATCTATGTGTCTTTGTTTACTGTATGTATGTGTATGTGCATCTAGGTATGTGTGTGTGTGTGTGTGTGTGGTTGACTTGTATAAAAAGCGTGCGTGTATGACAGTGTGTGTGTTAGTGAGAGCAAGGTTTGTTCCTGCCATTCTCCTCCTCAGATGTGATGTATTCAGGTTACTCCAGTAATCTTCTGACAGCACTAAAAGTCCCCTTCAGCTGTTTACTCACAGAGGAGTTCAGTCACCCGTGGCTCCGGCGCTCCACAAAACTTCTGATAAAAGTCTGCCTGACTCCACTGTTCAGCTGCAGCTCTTCATAAACCTCCGTTAAAGCCGCCATGCTGAATAAAATACAGAGCGGACGGCCAATCACTCCTGCTTGTTTGGATGAGTTTAACGCGAGTCCTCTAAAGGTTGTAGCACTTTCAGCACGAGAGCCTGCGTCTTCATCACCAAACACCGACAATCCACATTAAACTGCTGTGAGATGTGCTAAACACTGGTGTATGAGTTCAATCAAGTCATCAAGTGTTTCTCTTATTCCAACAGCATCTCATGTCAGACTCAAACAAACTCACTGCTGCACTTGCATTATAAACTACAGCCTCGTTTTCACTTAGTGGTACGTTTCAGTTCGGTACGGGTCACCTTTATCAGGCGTGTGTCTCCACTGCCAAATGGTACCAATGGTATGCTTTTGGTGGACATGGTGTACGACAGAATGCTACAGTCAACGGCATTGTAGCTCGAGGAAATGTCAAAAAAAGCTGTACAAGTCGTCTTTGTTTATTTAATTTCCTTTGGCTTAGTCCCTTTGTTCACCACAGTGGAATGAACCACCAACTATTCCACCATATTTACACAGCAGATGCCCTTCCATCTGCAATCCAGTACTGGAAAAAACCTATACACACTCATTCACACACACACACACACACACACACACACATACACACACACACACACACTAAAGCCAGTTTAGTTGATCAATTCCCCTATAGCGCATGTGTTTGGACTGTGGGGGAAACCAGAGCACCCGGAGGAAACCCACGCCAACACGGGGAGAACATGCAAACTCCACACAGAAACACCAACTGACCCAGCCGGGACTCAAACCAGTGATATTCAGGGCTAACCACTGAGCCACCGTGCCACCCTGTACAGGTCTTTACATATCATATAGAAAACAGATGCTTTAAACACGTAAATAGGCCTACGTGTGTATACATGTTAATAACTAACCTTTCTAGGAACAGGATTTGATTATAGCTGCAAATCAATGATTTATAAAATAACACATTAAAGACTATATTGTGTTAATTCAGTAGAATTATTGTTTATTAAAGTTAAAAACGTTGTACTTTTTGTGCCTGAATCCTTTTAAACTCTCCTAAAACACACACAAATGATAAACTTTCACTGTTTTTGTTTTTTTCCAACTTTGCAATGACTCCACAAATCTCATGCATTTTGGTCAAATATAATCCCAACTCAACGACACCAGGTGACGACTAAATCACACATAAATGAAATAAGCAGCTGCAATTTATTCAATAATTTCTCATAACAGTTAATCCTAAACTACCAAATTAAACAGCACAACATATGCAATATTAGGACAAAAATTTAATGCATTTCAGATCTGATTGAACGTAAAATTGATGGAAACAAAACGGCCCATAAGGAAAGTCTATTTATATATATATATATATATATACAGATACAGGGCTTGACATTAACACCCACCAACCCGCAAAATGAGGGAGATTTCACCTGTGGCGGGTTAGACAGACACCTCCACTAGCCACTTTGGCTGGTTGAAATAATTTTTTAATTGCCAGTGCTGCTTTGTCACTAAAGATTACAATTTTTGTTTAAGACCGTTTGTCAATATGTGTGCAAATGCGCTCTTAGAATCGAGAAGCAGCACGAATGATAAGTGTTCGCGCGAGCAAAGTAGGTGAATACGGAATGAGAGGATGATTGGGCGCACAGTGAGACACAGGTGATTCTGACTCACTGATGACTGTGTCACGCACACAGCTGATGAGATGCACGAGTGCTTAATCTCAGAGTTTCCTTGGGCAAAGCAACCGTACCTGGAACGTAACTGGTGCTATCATTTCTATTTGAAATAGACTGGAAGTCTCGAGAGCTTGCTTTCGCTTTTACCATTCTTTGAACAAATTATTAATGAGCCTAATGTGAACTGTCTGCACATAAACATTTCATTATCGCACACAGAATGTTTTCCATCAGCTTTCTTTTGCTTACAGCTTATAGCTATTTTGTTAATGTATGGTGATTTGTCATCATTTACAATAACATTGTTTTAACAGGAGATTAACTCTCCATTTATCTGTAGTTAATCTGTGATCTGGGACCTTTAGCCTGGAAAGACTGTGTATAGTTCTAGATACATGAGAATGTTTTATTCTCTATTTATAATTTTTTAAAATGTCAATTGTTTTTTTTTAAGAAAAAGTTTGTAAATAAAAAGCTATATTTTGCAGGTTTTGATGCATTATTTAAAATGTGGCAAGGAAATAATTAGATTGGTGTGGCCAGATTTTGTTGAGCCCTGAAAAGTCATGTGAAATAAAACTAATTGCAATGTGACACTGAAACCACAACCCATTTGCTCATGCTCATTGAGACTCATAACACACAAAAACTTTAATTAATGAGGCATGTGACATAACACAATTTAAATCAAGTAATTTAGCATGCCAAAGTCAAATTTATGCATCTAAAATATATTTTCCCAACAACAAAATTGTGGCTAATGAAAATGGCGAGTGGCTAGTAATGTTGGAAAACTACTAGCCGCAGTGGCTGGTGATCAAAAAAGGTAATGTCAAGCCCTGTATATATATATATACATATATATATATATATATATATACATACATATATATACATACATATATATACATACATATATACACACACACACACATACACACATTTAGATGGTTTGTGTGCATTGTTGACTTAAATAATAAATAAAAACATCTATATGAAAGCATCGTGAGAGCACAAATGTTTAAAATCAAAAAGTACACAAGTATAGATTTTCCACTAATCAGAAATGTCGAAACAGCCCAGACAGCAGCTAATATGCAGGATCAGGACAACAATTGAATGAGTTTCAGATCTAATTGAATGTAAAATTGAGGGAAACAAACGTGCAGTCCCCATAATGAAAGTCAATAGCGCGTGTGAAGCGAATGAAGTGCATCAGGAGTCGTGTGAACTGAACGCTCCGCTCAAATGTTACACACCGACCCACTTAAACCCGTCTCCTCTGTTCTGTCCAGGGTTTTTCCTTCTCCTGTACAGCGGACCGGAACCGCTAGAGCAAAAGCCTGTGTGTGAGCACTGGCAGAACACACTGCCGTCAGACAGCATTACACACACACACTGACTGCTGGCCAGACTGCAGTGTTAATGCTGGAGATGTTGTAAATGCTGTAGATGTTGTAGATGTAAATGCTGTAAATGTGGGCTCATTGGCTGTCAGTCTTGAAGATCTGAAACTGCAGAGCTGAGCGTTCAGTATTCACTCTACAACACATATACACACATATGCACACACACAGGCATACACACAAACATGCACAGACACAAATACAAACAAACACACATACACGCACAAACACACACACACAAGCGTATGCATATGCATACATACACACAGATGCATATGCACACACACTCATACTCACACACATACTCACACGTAATGTTTTATAAACAAATTACGGGAGGAGCACGCGCAGATGTTTCAGCAATTCTTTACGTCATTGATAATCATTCTATTATCCAATCAGCATTAGACCAAACCTCTATAAATTCCAAAGTCGTCTTACCTGCATCATCTCACGACTTTAGCATCCCTCCACCACCCCAACACCTCACTTCTTAAACATTATCTACTCAGGGGGAGCGTTCTGAGGCCAGGCTAGACTCTTCGCTCGAACCCCAACTCCTCTCTGTCCCCCGATATGGGGAATAACACGAGTTGGGAGGGGGGCCTTCCCCGAACTCAGAACCCTCTCCCTGGACTGCACGCCAAATACGCCTTATTCTTAAACTTCTGTAAGTGCGAACTCATGAAACGAACATATGCATACTCACACACACACAAACACACATGCACAATCGTGCACACACATACACACACCCACAAACAGACACACTCATGCACACGCAAATGCACTGCACAAACACTCACACACACACACACTCAAAAAAAATCTCACACACACACACACAACATGCACACTCATATGCATACACAGTGTAAGAAATGGGTTATTTTTTAGATTTTCTCCTGTTGCGCTCAACAAACAACCAAATGAACAAAGAAGGGTCTCATGACCTTAAGGTTAACTTTACACCTTTCTCCAAATATCAGGAGGTAAAATTTTGACCCTCAGGTTTGACCAAATGACCAGAGAAGGGTCTCTTGACCTTACGGTTAACTTTACCCATTTCAGGAGGTAGAATGTTGACTCTAGATAATCATGATCATGCTGACACTACAAACCTCAAATTTGTGCTTTGCAATCAGAAATGTGCACCTAGCTGAGAGAGAAGGTGGGCCTGATCAACACACACTTCACTCTTACCTAATAGGCCAACCTTTAGCCGGCACCCAAATTTTGACTATAAAGGTGAGGGTTTCTTGCTGAAACATTGGAAGCTCAGCCGTGGGATAAGCGCGCATCGCCCGGGATTCTTGGACATACGTGTTGGTTTTCCAATGTGACTGCAACGGGCTCCCCAGTCTTTGAAGAGGAAAATGATGGCACATCTCTGAGGTTGTATATACTTCGATCAAATAGCTTGGAGTTTCATTATCTGTCTTTTATTCATGTAATCTCACCTTTATTTCGCATTATAAGCCTTTTATGCAATTATGTTGTATTTTGATTAATGATGTTCATGAGTATGATTCATGATTATTGAATATTATTGTGATAATTGATATCAGCTGTGTGTACCAGCAATAAACAGTTGTATTGCTTGATTAGTATGGTGTATGGACCGTTATTGGTGCCTTCTCTTGTCGATTAGCACCACACTTGTCTCACTTGCATAAACACAAACCATACTAAAACCTTTTTGGTATGCTGAAACATTTTACATACTAAAATTTGGGGCATACTAAAACACACACACACGCATATTAGGGATGCAGCGATTTCAATACTTGGATCGGATATCGGTTCGATAACGCATATTTTTGCTGGATCGGGTATCGGCCAGCTGGTGCCGATCCAAATCCGATCTTGCGCGCGCGCTATATTCTGTGTAATTTATAAGCCAACAAAAGCCACGAAGGTAACCTATTGTAAGACACTAGAAAGTTGTCATGTAGGCCTACTATATCCCAAATGTTCTGAAGCCATTTTATAGTTTAATGTGAAGCACAGATGAATATCCACGTGGTTAAATTCATGTTTAGCTCAGCTCTTTCCGCTGCTGCACCTGTCAATCAGTCTCCATTCATTCACTATTCAAACTGTGTGTCGCGTTCATGACAACACGAAAAAACTCTCCAAGACTAATTGTTCCTGTTATTTTTAATAATCAGTGGAGAAATGCATTTAGTTTAGCATTAAATGGGTTCATTTTGACCCGTAACATGGAGTTTATTGCTGTTTTTTTAATCTTAACACAAAAAAGTAGGCCTAGCTGAAAGTTTAAATTATAAAATTTAATCTCAATAATACATTGAACAGATTCTCAACACACTGATTTCTTTCTTTGTGCTGATGTTTTGAAAGTGTCCGCAGATACCGGAGGGCAGAAGCGTCATGCGCAGCTCCGTAAATTATTCTCATAAAGAGTTTCTGTACTCTATTCTTCCGACTGAGTTTATTCTTTCGAGGTGAATACGTTAAGCGCTGCTTGTAAAGCCTGACTCATTGTGGTCAATGTAGTTGATTGAATTAATAAAAGTGAAACTGATGGGCGCATATGAATTGTTATTAACAGAAAATTATTTCGCCTAATATAGGCTACTCTGTCATTGTACTGTCATTTTATTTATATTAATATTTTATTTAACAGACCTGTTTGTCAGTTTGTGCACTAAAGCATATGTGGACCTTGTTTTTAACTTTACCTCAAATATTTTTATTTATTTTGTGGATAACTGACTAACAAAAATACATTAAATAACCAACAAATTATACCAAACGAAATTTGTGTCAAAAACATAATTTCAGACAGAAAAAAAAATGTTTTTAGACATGCTTTCAGTTTCTCCGTCTCACCCACATCGAGTTTAGGCGAGGGAATGTTTATTAAGTAAAACTGGCCCCAGACAGTTTAGTTTAGTCTGCTTCATATATTAGGCATTGCTAAAAGGCAGGTTATTTTACCAACGACTAGGTTCAATAGTGGTAGCCTAGTACAGATTTCAAAGAAAAATCCTAATATTAAAAAAGGAAACATAAGCTGAACGCCAACAGATCAGATCAATGTCATAATGAAAGATCAAATAATGTAGCCCATGGTTTATAGCAAGCAGGGATGCTCAAAATAACCGATTAACCATTAACTGAAATGGTGCGTTTGTAACCGATTAATAGGCTGATCACCAAACGCACTTTTTGCGTTGAGAAGGGCATTTTTTGAATGGTTTTGCGCTGCTTATGCGCCCTGCGAGCCTCACGTTGTTGCGCCTGTGTGCTCCTGGTTTAAATAAAATCTCAACCCTGAGCGGAATAGTGTGTTACTTCAGTCGCCTTTTTTTCATTCTTTAATCAAATGAAAGCAGAGCAGGGTTTCTGTTTTAGTGCCTGCAGTATCACAATGTTATTCTGTATATTACAATTATTACAACATGGACAGCAACACTCGCGCACAATAGCCCAGCTGATTCAGTCGTTTCCTGACATAAAAAAGAAGCACCGCGCTTCTTTTTTCTTGTCAACATAAAAGGCAGTGCGGTGCGGTGCGCCTCGCATTTTTGCTACGGAAAAGCGCGTTCGCTGTGATCGGCCCCTGATGTGCAACAAATATTTGTTAAAATAAAATAAAAGGAAAATAAAAGGAGAATATTTCTAGTCGCAATTTGACAGACGAGTTGACACAAAGCAGCGCTGATGCTGATTGCGAGTGAGACGGAGGAAATAAGTCATTATGACATAATCTTTAAACTAATGACTTCTATTATAAATGTTAAAAGGGGCTTTGTGACATAACAACGAAGCATTAATCAAATGCATATTTTCAGTGGAGCGATCGATATCGCCTGATATTTTTATTTGACGGTTTCGGGATCGGATCAGTCGATACTCAGAATTTTGGTATCGAGATCGGATCGGTTTAAAAAAAATGGTATCGGTGCATCCCTAACACATATGTATACGCACGCGCACACACACACACACATGCATACATACAGACTCATACACATATGCACACACACACACTTATGCATACATACACACTCATACACATATGCACACACACACACTTTTGCACATGCAAATGCACTGCACAAACACACAAAAGCACAAACACACACTCATATGCATACACACACACAAGCATATGTATGCGCGCACACATGCATACATATACACATATGCACACACACAAATACAATCACACAAACAAAAACACAGACAGATGCACACACACTCGTACAAATTCACACACATGCACATTCATACCAATATGCACACACACATACACACACAGTCATGCTCATGCAAATGCACTGCACAAACACACATGCACACAAACACACACACACACACACACACACAGCTTAGTGGGAAATGAAAGGTTTTGTTCAACCTTGTTTGTCTGATGCACTGCAATAAAACGTGTTTTAGGACCCACAGCTGCTGGAGGAAACCTCACGCTCCCATAATGCAACTCAAAAGCAGAAAACAAAACAAAACAAAACATCAACCACAACACACAGAAAACGGACCATTTGGAGATTTTGCAGTGTGTAAAGTTAACGTTAGCTGTCTTTACCTGTCGTCTCTGCAGTGTTGTGTTCATTTCTCAGTCTTGCAAGATGTCTTACACTAGGTGATTCAGTTCTGTTGCACTTTTAATCAAATTATTAACATCGTCTCCATTATTGAGGACACTCAAGAACACCTCCGCTTGTCCTGCATTGTTGATTTAGCTGAATTCTGCACTCTCAATGTTCAAAATAACTATAAACTGTGTGAACGCAGCAGCCGAGCAAATCACTCACATCAGACCAGGCCAAACCATAGCAGTGTGTGTGTGAGGGACGATGATGGGGATCAGGTGTGTGTGTGGTTCAAGGGGTTGTTCACTCCAAAAATGTAATTGTGGTGGCTTGAGATAGCCAACATACTGTTCTTCTTCCATCTTCTCAGACTATTTCTCCTCCTACTGTAGGTCGTTTATACCACAACCACTAAACTATTCTGAATTAAGCCAATATGTATCTTCTAACTGATACTGGAAACATGCTAGCAACATGCTAATTCATTCAAAAATCAAGCTGACAACATGATAGTTTATACCATTGATATTTACATTAGATGTAGCCTATGCTGTTGTTGTCTATTGGCATAAATATATATAGAAGAGATCGCATACGGACCATACCTGTCAACATTGGGATGTGAAAATAAGGGATTTGCCCACCATAATAAGGGATTCTTCCGATGCCCACCCCCCCTAAACAATCCCCAAATTACTAAATATGTTGATTTGGAACAACAACAATAGGCAACAACAGGGTAGGCGACATCTAATGTAAGTTTCTATGGTCTATGGGAAGGAATGCGTCAATAGAGCTGCCATTTTAGTACAGGGTAGCACTTCTTTAAAATGAATGTGGGACCAAGATGCAGTGAAGGACTGGCCATCCTGACCTAGAGATATACACATATATACATATATCTATGATCAAGAGTTTTCCCGGTGGTCAGTATGCAAATATTCATTCATTCTCTTTTCAGCTTAGTCCCTTTATTAATCTGGGGCCACCACAGCAAAATGAACCGCCAACTTATCCAGCATATGTTTTACACATTGATGCTCTTCCAGCTGTAACCCATTACTGGGAAACACCCATACATTCTCATTCACATTCATACACTACGGACAACTTAGCTTACCCAATTGATCTGTACCACATGTGTTTGGGCTGTGGGAGAAACCAGAGCACCCGGAGGAAACCCATGCCAACATGGGGAGAACATGCAAACTCCACACAGAAACACCAACTGAACCCCGTCGAGGCTCGAACCAGTGACCTACCCACTGCGCCACTGCGTCGCATTTGAAATTGAATTCTACAAGTAATTAGATTTGTAATAATTGCGCTCTGATTGATTTTATTATGTGTTTCAGAGCTGAACCCTTCAGAAGCACAGCCGTAAACCAACATTATTCCTGCCTTTATCGCTCTCAATGTGTCGGATTTGTATGATATGTAAGATTATGTCTAAAAATGTGCCTGAGGAAACTCTGAACACAGAGCTGATGTGAATACACGTTTACAAACGACCCCAAATCCATTCTTTCCAGACAATCCCACATTTACTGTGTGCAGAGCCGTCCTGAGATTGACTCCGCTGAGTAAATACAAGCTCAGAGTTGCAGATTTTGCTGGTAAAAGATCCTGTTTATAATGGAGAAACACACACACACACACACACACACACACACACACACACACA
>CAIGQZ010035013.1:3177057-3196182 GCA_903798205.1 Danio tinwini | reverse complement strand
ATAGATAGATAGATAGATAGATAGATAGATAGATAGATAGATAGATATCAGCCTTGCAACAAAGTTGTGGCAGGAGCAGTAATCAGGTAAACTGCTGACTAATGATGTGATGTCACAGGTGATGTCAACAGGTGATTGTGATTTGGTTCAAAAGCAGCATCAAGTAAAGGTCTAGACCTTTAGGAGCAAAGATGGGCCGAGGATCGCCAGTTTACCAACAAATACATGAGAAAATGATTGAGATGTTTAAAAACAATGTTCCTTAGAGAAAAAGAGGAACAAATTAGGATATTTCACCTTCAACAGTGCAGAACATCATTTAAAGATTAAAGGAGTTTGGAGGAGTTTCAGTGTGTAAAGGACAAGAGAGCAAGCCTAAGTTGAACAATTGTGATCTTCGATCCTTCAGACGGCGCTGCATCAAGAATCCTCATTCATCTAGAAGCCAGATCACCACATGGGCTCAGGACTACTGCGGTAAACCTTCTGTCAAGTACCACAACACAGAGTTACATCCACAAATGCCAGTGAAAACTGTACTGTGCCAAAAGGTAGCCCTATGTTAACAGTGTCCAGAAGCGCTGTCAACTTCTCTGGGCTCGGAAGCATCTAGAATGGAGCATCACACAGTGGACAGTGGTGTACTGTGCTGAGATTAAGCAGTATTTCAGGTATTTTTGGGGAGAAATGGATGCTGTGTGCTCCGGACCAAAGAAGAAAAGGATCATCCAGACTGTTACCAGCAACAAGTCCAAAAGCCAGGGTCTGTCATGGTATAGGGTTGTGTCAGTGCCATTGGCAAAGGTAATTTGCCCTTCTGTGATGCTCCATTAATGCTGAAAAGTACAGAATGATGGTGGAGCACAATATGGTGCCTTCTTCTCCAGAGACGCCCATTTAGATTTCATCAATACAATTAAAAACCACATTCTGCACACATTACAGAGTCAGAGAAAGAGGATACAGGTACTGCACTGGCCTGCCTGCAGTCCTGACCTGTCTCCAATATAGAATGTGTGGCATATTTTAAAGTGCAACATGCGACAGCGAAGACGCAGATACTGAAGATACTGTTGCCCACCTTAAGACTTGTTTGCAGGAAGAATGGGAAAAAATTAGAATTTAAACACTTCATCACTTTGTGTCTTCAGTCCCTAAACATATTTTAAGTGCTGTGGAAAGGAATGGCAACATTACAAAGTGGTAAATGTTTTACTGATCCAGCTTTTTTTTTAATGTGTTGCAAATTGTATTGTCTGCAATGAAATGCAAGTCAAAGTAAATGTAGAAATCACTACTTTCTTTTTTATTTGCGTTTTCTATACTGCCCCAACAGTTTTGACAGAAACAGCTGATGGAGTATACACTAACCTGTGCATTATTCAGACACTAGATGGTGCCAAACAGTCAAAAACGCAAAGCTGACAGAAACAGCTGATGGAGTATACACTAACCTGCACATTATTCAGACAAACATTCACAAATGCAAAGCTGACAGAATAAAAACTGACTGGGGTTGTTATCGGAGAATAAAACACACCTTTGAATGTCAACTGACCCATCAGAATGGAGTATTCCAGACAGCCTTGTAATTTAATAATGAATGAAACACACTGAAATGCTCAAGTGGTCAGTGTTCAGCTCTTCCGGCTGCATCTTTGCTTTTTCCTCAATTTATATCCTCTTTTTTTTCGTATCTCTCAGATAAAGTGACAGAACCCGCAGGATTTTTCACCTGAAGCTTGCTGTCCCATCGCTGCAGGGAGCGCTGGCTTTGAAATATGAGCGCAATTATTTTCTCAAATCCCAGACTCGGGCGGAAAACAACTAGATCAGGAGAAAACACACACACACGGCGCACAGATAAATATAAAAAATGTAACCTCTGATTTAATTTATCCGGGATCCTTTGTAGCAGATACAGGAGTCAACAACAAAGCGTCCTCTACATGAAAGTGTGTGTTTGTGATTTCCAGCACCGCTGGCGTACAAAAGACCCCGAGCTCAAACACTGCATAATCACACAATTACAGCAGAGATGAATTAGCACACGAGCCATATGTAAGCACATTTACAGACGGGGGGGGGGGGTCACTCTTAAAGACCAGATTAAACCTATTTAAACAATCAGTGCTGTTTTAGTAAATGGAGAATGTTCTGGCAAGGTTCTCTCAAAGTTAAGTGCACACAAATATATACACACATACAGATGAAGAGAAAATGACTAATTAATGTTATGTTAATTATTTAAAATAATAATAATAATAAATTTCAAGTGATTTTTGACTAATTAATGTTATGTTATATATTTAAAATAATAATAATAATAAATTTCAAGTGATTTTAACAGAGTTTATCACATATTTAATCATAATAGTTTTAATGGCTAATTTCTAATCACTGATGTCTTTTCACTTTGCCATGATAACAGCACATACTATTAGACTAGGTATTCTTCAAGACACTAGTATTCAGATTAAAGTGACATTTAAAGGCTTAACTAGGGTAATTAGGGTAAAGTTAGGGTAATTAGGCAAGTCATTGTATAACAGTGGTTTGTTCTGGAGACAATCCAAAACTAAAATTGCTGAAGGGCTAATAATATTGACCCTATTGAATATTGAATTAAATTTTTTAAAACCATTATTATTATTACTATTATTATTATTTCTTCAGCTAAACTAAAATAAATATGAAAGAAAATAGTATAAATATATAAAACTAATAAAAATTAAACATCCCTTGTTTTTAAAAATAATAACATTTTCAAAGGAGGGTGAATAATATAATGTAATGTGTGTATTTATACAGTATAGCACATTTATTGCGTATGGCCATACACCCAAAGCACTTCTCAATCATGAGGGGGGTCTCTCCACACCACCACCAGTGTGCAGCATCAACTTGGATGATGCAATGGCACCCACAGGAAAACAGCACCAGTGATTTACAACACACCGGCTATAGAGGAGTGGAGAGACAGTGATTGAGCCAATTCAGTGGATAGGGATGATGGGGAGACCATGATGGGTAAGGGCAATTTGGCCAGGATACCAGAAGTGCCATGGGAATATTAATAACCACAGAGAGTCAGGCCCTCAGTTTAACGTCCCTTCCGAAAGATGACGCACACTATACTGGGGCATTAGGACTCACATAGACAGCAGGTTGAGCACCCCCTGCTGGCCTCACTAACGCCACTGCCAACAGCAACCTAGATTTTCCATGTGGTCTTATCCAGATACTGACCAGACTCAGCTCTGCTTAGCTTCAGTGAGTTACCAGTCTCGGGCTGCAGGGTGATATGGCTGTGGCCATATAATTCATATGGCTGTGAATAATAAGTCTTCAACTGTAAATAATTATTAGATTTTGTTCAGTAATATTATTGAAAATCATGCAAATGTTTAGAAGATTTGTGCACAAAAATATTTAATATTTTACTTAAGTCTTTCAGTGGATTATATATTATATCAGAGATGTACAACAACTTTATTCACCAAACAAGTGCATGTAATTACGTTTGCATTGCAAACCTTAAATAAAAAAAATAAGTTAAGTTATTTTGTGTATATATATATATATATATATATATATATATATATATATATAATTTGTTAAATAGTTGTTATTATTTAGTATTTGTTTGTTCATTCATAAATAAATAAATAAATAGTTATTTTGTTAGTAAGTCATTTGTTTTTTCATTTAAAAATAAATAAATAGTTTGTAAGTAAATAAATCCTTTGTCTGTTCATTTCTTCATAAATAAATTGTTCGTTTTTAGTATGTAAATTGTTTGTTCACTTGTTCATTCATTCATAAATAAATAAAATAAAAAAAATAAAAAGGTGCCTATTAGCACTGATGAGCCTCAAATCACCAAATTTACCCAGGTGTGAACAGATATTTCTTTTTAAACAGAGGAAAGTCTTCATAAAAATAAAAAAGTTTAGAGTGTGTGGACATGTCCTGAGAGGGTGTGTGTGTGTGTTTGTTCATCAGACGAGTGTGTTCATATCTTGACTTTATTTACAGTGTCTCTGGAGGATATTCAGCAGTGTAAACAGACTGTCAGCATTGCCCACAGGCTACACTCCATCACAACAATTACACACACACACAAACAAACACACACACACACACTCTCTCTCTCTCTCTCTGCTGGTGTACAATATAAGCACATAAACACTTATAAAGTCAACAACGTGTCTGATGAGAAATGGAAAATGTGGACTGTTTTGTCATGTTTGTCATTATTCATTCTTCATTTTCAGTTGTTTATGTTCTTGTAAAATATTGTCTAAATGCACATCCCAGGTGTGATTAGTATCAATAATTACATTAAGGAGGTACACGCTTTTGATTACAATTTTTACATGACATGGGCAAACCTTGCAGATAAAAAAATATATTAAATAATAATAATTGTTATTATTATTAAATATTTTTTGTGTTATTAAATACAGCTCAGATTAGGTTGTTTAATTATATATATATTTCACCCATACATTGACATTTCATTTGCAGAAAAGGTTTTTGAAAGAGTGAATCAGACACATTACTTTAATGCACTTTCTGTTTATAACTAATATAAACCCCTTTTGTAAACTGAATTTGAAAATATATATAAATATATGTTTACAAAATTAAAAGTGGGCTTCATTTAGTTTAATTCAATGTACCAGATAGATAGATAGATAGATAGATAGAGAGAGAGACGGACAGACGGACGGAGGGACGGACGGACAGACAGACAAACAGACAGACGGATGCATAGATGGATAGATAGATGGATAGATAGATGGACAAATGGATAGATAAATGGATAGATGGATAGATGGACAGATAGATAGATGGATAGATGGATAGATAGATGGACGGACGGACGGACAGACAGACAGATAGACAGACGGACAGTAGACTTTAAGCTGCAGTGTTTACATTATAAGACAATAATAATAAATAATACACAAGTGTGCCAATTATTTGCAGAACTGTATGATATATACTCCGGCCCACAATACAAAATATTAAACTCAAAAGCAACACACCTCCTTTATTTCATCAGAAACACAACACACTTTTCACCATGATGATGTTCACATCATCTTAACTCTCAAAAGCATAAGCATGACTGTTATAGCAGCACGACTCCACATGTTAGTGCGATTATGATTACTCTAATTATGAGCATAATCACATTACCATAATCACAGCGTTCTGTTTACACGAGCCCCAGACGCAGGGCTGCTTTAATCACATTATATGGCTGCACTTATGTCTCCTCAAACTCTTAGAAATGATGAAAACAGGAGACATTAAATTAGACTTCAGCTGTGAACCAGAACATCTCTCGCTTCTGTGAGTTTAGCTTATTGAGAAATCAGGAACTCTGCCCTCTTTCTGAAGGTCTGTATGGGTGTAAAGGGTAAATGAGCAACTCCAGCATTACCCATGTGACATTTGCAGTAAAAACTTATAATATTTGACTGGATAATTTTACTAGTATTTAGCTTAAAGTAACATTTAAAGGCTTAATTAGTTTAAAGTTAGGGTAATTAGGCAAGCCATTGTATAACAGTGGTTTGTTTTGTAGACCAGGTGTTCCCAAGCTTTTCAGCCCATGACCCCCAAAATAATGCCACTGACTCATGACCCCCAATATTCTCCGATAAAGAATTCTAAATATATAAACCCTGCACACAATGGTGCACACATACCAAAAGGCCCAAGTCTATTTATCTTTTAAAGGGCCATGAACCCCCCTCACTCCCACCCACCTTCTCCACGTCTCAGCAGGGACACCTGCATGAAGGGTTTGCATGAAAAGGGGAGTTTCAGTACATGCACGTGCTTATTTTCACAGTAGCAACACAAACACCGACGCAAGGGAGATACACAGTGACTGCGTTTACACGGACATCAGTAATGGAATGATTTGCCTTAAACTGAATACGACAATAATATGATGAAGGTGTTTATATGAGTTGCTTTTTGAATGTTCCTTTTATAATATACATTATACACATTATTTTACATTATAGCGTATAATTTGATTAACGTCACTGCTTTATCGTGCTATGCACGTTTCCTCCTGAGTTTTATGTAATTTCGGGTATTTTTTATTCTTGATTTGTCGACTTTAACTGCAGTTTGGCACTTTTATTTTCATTCAGGAACATTTCATGCATGCCCCTCATGACAAACCAGATATTGGATGTGAGGAACTGCTGGAAGAGTGGAGTTTTCATGGAATTTTTATTTCCAGAAATTGTAAATAATCTCATAAAACATACAATTGCAAACTATATAATCACATTATATTTATTTCAGTTTTCAATGAATTGTTTTGAGTGACTCACAGACGTCGCATACGCAGTGCACGTGATGTATTGGGAGTTTCTCTGAAAAAAATGACGTCTCACCTGCTCCCTCACAATCATTTCATTACATGGAATGGGGGGCGGGGGAGTTTTCTGCCTGTGCAGTAAGCAGATACAGATGAAGCGTGAGTGATTTACATGTGAAGTCAATGCAAAGATGCGATTAGACATCCTATGGTGCGAATTGGGTGTTTTGTGCATTTGACGTGCTTCAGACTGCAAAAGAAAGTTGAACTAAACATCTATCAAATGGAGCAGTGGAACAGACAGAAAAGCAAGCAGCTTACAATGATGGAAATTGGTTCCAAAATACCAATCTGTAAATATTTTGTATATTTTAAATGAGGAAAATAATCATGCGTTATGGATGTGACCAACATAGAAATTCTGTGAATTAAACTGCACAGCCCAAAATAAATAATGCTCATCAAAAGGGTAAGAGTTGCTTTCTACAGAACAAACATGATTGATTTTATTTTTAATTTCTGCTTTTATGAGGAAAGAGCTTACTTGTGGATGTGACAGATGTTTGGTGAATCAAATATAATTGTTTAAAACACTGACGGAGACATTGTTGAGTATGTTTGCAGAGCTGTAAAATACAAACCTAAGCAAACAATGTTGAACGGGTTTCACTATTTTGGTGAAAACCTTATCTTCTTCATGGGAAGGCTGATATTTGCATGTAATTGCTCATCTGTGATAAACTGTGGAATGATAAAGTGAAGAATGTAGTGGCATCAACTCTACTGGAGCCTCATATTCAGCCTTTAACTTCACACCAAAGGGAATTTCTGTAATAATTGCTTGTGTGTTCAGACTGGAGGACGTCAATACTATCACTATTTGTTTATCTGCAATCTTTTTCTTGCTTGGTTTAGATCAATACTTTTACAGAGGAGCTTAAAGCCGTTCGTGTGCATCACAGGGAAAAGTGTCATGATTTCATCATCTCTTCAGCTGGTGTTGTAGAATTGAAGAGCTGTGCAGTGTGGGAAACGTGTAATTATTCCAGCCAGTACTCCAATACAACACATGTTCCAGTGTTTACTGTTCATTATACTGTATACAGCAACATATTTATAAATGTCACATACAAAATGTATTAATACGGTGGAAATTTCCTGGTCTCTTTAATTATATTTGACAAAAAAATTAATTTCATATAATTTAATATGTAGTTTTCATATATACATAAAAACTAAACTACACAAAACAAATTTAGCTCAGTGGTTTCACAGCAAGAAGGTCGCTGGTTTAAGTCCCGGCTGGGTCAGTTGGTGTTTCTGTGTGGAGTTTGCATGTTTACCCCGTGATGGCGTGGGTTTCCTCCGGGTGCTCCGGTTTCCCCCACAATCCAAACACATGCGCTAAAGGGGAATTGATCAACTTAATTGACCGTAGTGTATGAGTGCATGTGTGAATAAGTAAGTATGGGTGTTTCCCAGTACTGGGTTGCGGATGGAAGGGCATCCGTTGCATTAAACATATGCTGAAATAGTTGGCGGTTCATTCCATTGTCAGCTAAGGGACTAAGCTGAAGGAAAGTGAATAAATATATACACATGCAGTTGAAGTCAGAATTATTAGCCCCCCTTTTAATTTTTTTCTTTTTTAATTATTTCCCAAATGATGTTTAACAGAGCAAGAAAATTGTCACAATATGTCTGATAATATTTTTTCTTCTGGAGAAAGTCTTATTTGTTTTATTTCAGCTAGAATAAAAGATTTAATTTTTTAAACACCATTTTAAGGTCAATATTATTAGCCCTTTTAATCTATTTTTATTTTCAACTGTCTACAGAACAAACCATTATTATACAATAACTTGCCTAATTACCCTAACCTGCCTAGTTAACCTAATTACCCTAGTTAAGCCTTTAAATATCACTTTACGCTGTATAGAAGTGTCTTGAAGAATATCTAGTCTAATATTATGTGCTGGCATCATGGCAAAGATAAAATAAATCAGTTATTAGAGATGAGTTATTAAAACTATTATGATTAGAAATGTGTTGAATAAAATCTTCTCTACTTAAAACAGAAATTAGGGGGAAAATATAACACACATAATAATAATACACATATGTACAATACATAATCACATGTGTAAAGTTGTAAATAATAGTTTTTTGTACCGAGCGATCGTTTGGGAGCTGCGCAAGAAGTATAATTTGCATGTATGTCATTTTTTTTTCTCAAAGTGACGGCAGCCATGACATGAACTGCACTCATCATTTAAATAATCATATCACATTTTAGAGTTATGATTAAGACAAGCATTTGGTATGTTTTGATAAGTTTTGTGCATGAAAATAAATGTTTACTGGGTCAATATAACTACTCTAGCCTATATAATGTTGAATATAATGCAGGAGGGAATCTGATAATGACAAATGTCTGATTTTACCAGTGAAAAAAATGGTCTAATAATGTTGCCAATAACAGATCGTCTCAAACACAATAGTTAATCTTCAGCATTATCAATAGTTGTATTCTGATGTCATCATGTTACTGTGAATTAACAACTAGGACATATTTAAAGTCTGTTTAAGTCCATCATTCCAAGTCTATAATTAAGCATTTTAACCATCAGTAGAGCTACACACAGGCCTGATGTTATTTTAATATATGTTTGAGAATAACAATAATAATAGCCGACTCATATTAAGCTTTATTTTACATTTACAGAATCACGTGAAAATCCTGATCTTCATTTCATAAAAAGAAAATTGTGATTCTCATTTTAGCCAGAATCGTGCAGCCCTAATACATGCTACGAATAAGGTTGCAGACGCCTTCCCTAAATGCATACAGGCATTACAGTCAAAGGAAACATACACAATTATTCTGTGATTTTCTTCTTGTTCTCTGGAGGTCAGCAGAACTCTTTGTTTACAAACACACAGGTGCAAGTGCAGCCAAACAGCATGTCAGCGGATCTGGCACTTTCTCAAATCCCGAGCCGTGGTGACAGACTAACATTTTGTTCCAGTCTGACCTACAAAACCAAGATCTACCAAGCCTTCCTATTTTTAGCCGAGCACATTTACACAATCTGGTGAGAGATCAAGTGCGCGGGCATCTAAACGGACAGCCGTCTGCAGGGTGACTTTGGAGAAACTGCTCTTTTGTCCGATTTACTTTTACCAAACTCTGAACACAAGGGCACCTTTTAGAAAGCCAAACAGCAAGAATAAAAGAAATGACACACAGTGTCAATCGATTAATCATTCATCCTGCTTGGCCACAATCCAACTCACGACTGACGACGATTGATTCTGAGACTTAAGGAGATGCCTGTTTTTCTCAGTCCACTAATGATTTAAATGCAGAGTAACTTCAGAAATCAAGCATGATGTAGAAAGGATTACTGCACACATATTTTTCATTCGTTCATGAAATATATAAATAAATCGTTTATTTATTAGTAAGTAAAACATTGTTAATTCATTCATTCATAAATAGATTTTTCATTTGTTTGTTAGTAAGTAAATAGTTTAGTCGTTTGTTCGCTCATTCATAATAAATAAAAATTTATTAATTGTTCGTTCGTTCATTTGTTTGTTTTTTCATTCATTCATAAATAATTAAATAAAAAAATCGTTCATTCATTAGTAAGTAAATCATTTGTTCATTCAATCATAAATAGTTTGTCAATAAAAAAACTCACACTCACGCACTATAAACAATTTAGCTTACCCAATTCCCCTATACCTCATGTCTGTAGACTTCTGGGGGAAACCGGAGCACCCGGAGGAAACCCACGCCAACACAAGGAGAACATGCAAACTCCACACAGAAATGCCCACTGACCCAGCCGCGGCTCGAACCAGCGACCTTGTTGCTGTGAGACGATTGTGCTATCCACTGCACTACCGTGCTGCTCGTTCGCTCATCCATAAATAAATAAATAGTTTTATACATAAATAAAACGTTCATTCATTCATTCATTCATTCATTCATAAATAAATAAATTGCTTGTTCATTAGAAAGTAAATCGCTCGTTTGTTCCTTTATTCATTAATAAATCAATTGATCATTCATTAGTAAGTAAATTGTACTTTAATTCACTTATTCATAAATAAATCGTTCGTTAGTATTTCTCCCGTTCATTCATAAAGGAATCAATTGTTCAATCGTAAGTAAATCGCTCGTTTATTTTTTCATTAAAAAATAAATCATTTATTCATTGGTTCGTAAATCATTTGTTCGATTATAAATTGTTAATTCATTCGTAAGTAAATTGTTCATTCATTCAATCAATCATAAATAAATAGTTTGTAAGTAAATAAATCATTTGTTTGTTCATTCTTAAGTAAATAAACAAGTCATTCATTTATTAGTAAGTAAAAAAATTGTGTCCGTTCGTTCATTCCATCATTCAATCTTAAAATAAATAGTTTGTTTGTTCGTAAGTTTATTACTCGTTCGTTTGTTCATTCATAAATAGTCATTCATTTATTATTAAGTTTAAAAGTTGTTTGTTTCTTTGTTCGTTCATTCATAAAATAAGACATTTGTTCATTTGTTTGTTAGTAAGTAAATCACTCGTTTGTTCATTCATAAATAAATAATTAAAGAAATAAATCGCTCATAAATCATTTTTTCATAAAAAAATTGTTCACAAGTAAATAAAAGTAGTTACTAAGTAAATAAATCATTCATTTGTTCATTCATAAATAAATAAATATAGTCATAAATTAAGATTATGAAGGGTTAAAACTTTACATTTTTTCATATGTGCAAGCTACATAAAGTGGGAAAAGCAGGAATAAAAGAAATGCCACTCAATCGATTAATCATTCATCCCGCTCGGAGGGATTTTTAGATATTCTTAAATGAATCAAAAATTATTCTCTACATGCCAGAAAAGAGAGAGATAGAGAGATTTAAGTCAACCGGAATGTTTAGAAGACTTGCTCATCTTTTTTTGGGAGGCAGAAAGATCCGCTATTGATCTGGTGCCCATCCGTGGGGAATTTCTGGCAATATCCACAGTCCACAGATCTGACCACTTTCTTTGAGGATGCATCGACTTCCTCTCGGTTTTAATCTTTTAATGCATGCATGACTGTATATTGATGCAAAGCTCATCCAAAAACAACTCCTGGAGGACTCACACCACCAATCCATCCAATCACTGACAGCTCAGATTGAGTTTTTATTTGCATGTTGGAAAAGCGAAATGTCTTACTGGCTGTGGTCTCCTGCATTAAGTCAGAAAGATGGTTTAACTTTTAATTAATCGTATGATGTCTTGTGCAAACCGGCAAGGAAGGGATGTGATTTAAACATGACTGCAAGACTCCACATTTTACCACCACTGATTACTCTAATTATGAGCATAATCATATTAACATAATCACAGCATTCTGTTTACATGAGCTCTTTTGGCAGGACTGCTTTAATTGCATTATAAGGCTGCGTTTAAGCATGCATTCTATTAAAGGGCTGCTATTATAATATTTAAAATATTGCTAATTTTGTCCAGGAGTCTCCTGCTATATGTTCACATCCACATAAGATCATGTTGGTTTTCTTATAATATCCACCGCAGCAGCAGCTCTTTATCACCGTGTCTGAAACCGAAGGTTCAAGAATCCACTCTTTCTAAACCCCTCCCCTTCTGAGAGCATACTCTTCCCCAAGTCTATACTCTGCTCTAGGTAGCCAGACTAATCCTACTGTGTTCTGATTAGTCAGATTGGACCTACTCGGCTCTGATTGGTCAGATATTCTAATACTCTGCTCTAATTGGTCAGTTTGGCCCTACTCTGCTCTGATTGGTCAGATATTCCAATACTCTGCTCTAATTGGTCAGATTGGGTCTATTCTGCTCTTGATTGCCAGACTGGCCCTCCATTGCTCTGTTTTGTCATGTGACCCAGACTCTGCTCTAAATGGTCAGATTGACCTTACTCTTCTCTGATTGGTCAGACTAGTTCTACTTTGCTCTGATTGGTGAGATGGGCCCCTTCTCTTCTCTAATTGGTCAGATTGGTCCCTACTCTGCTCTGATTGGTTAGATTGACCACTACTCTGCTCCAATTGGTCAGATTAGCCATACTCTGCTCTGATTGGTGAGATGGGCCCCTACTCTGCTCTGTCAGATTTTCTTTTACTCTAACTGGTTAGATTGGCCACTACTCTGCTCTGATTGGTCAGATTTCCCTCTACTCTAATTGGTCAGATTGGCCCCTACTTTGCTCTGATTGGTCAGATTTTCCCCTACTCTGCACTGATTGGTTAGACTGGTCAAGACTGCCCTAGTTGGTTAGATTTCCCAGTACTCTAACCTAATTGGTCACATTGGCCACTAATTTGTTCTAATTGGTCAGACTGGCCCTACTCTGCTCTTATTGGTCATACTGGTCCTACTCTGCTCAGAAAGGTCTGATTAGCACTGCTTTTCACTTATTGGCCAGACTGGTTATAATCTGCTCTGATTGGTCAGATCTCTGCTTTGAGAAAAACCCCATTATCAAATCTGTCCACACTTAGTGACACTAACAGTAACAATGGTAAGTAGTTTTACTGCATAAAAAACCTTTTTATAGTTTGAAAGTATTAGTGGATTAATATTAGTGAAGTATTAGTATTAGTTAATCTGGATTGACAGCAGAAAACAGGATCTCTCTGTACATGTAAACAACACAAAGCAAACTCTTCCAGGCTTCAGCAACAAAGCCGAGTTTCAGGGTCAAAGATGATGTTGTTTGAGGAAAGCTACATTACACACTACACCAAAGGTCACATCCCAGACAGCATAATAGGGCACTTTGAAATGTCCCCTGAATCTCTAGGCAAACACCACAATCTTTAACCGAGGAGAAAAATCTGTAGAGCAGCTTGCATTGCATAAACACTCAATATTTGTTTTTCCTTTTATGGTTCATATAATATAAATAAGATAAAGAAGAAAGAAATATCAGGTTTAAAATATGCAAATTAGCTCCAACCCTGATTTTTAAAGGAGACCTATTATGCAAAAATCACCATTCTAAGGGGTCTAATCCTAGTTGTGTTTCAGCAGTGTGTGAATATATCCAGCCTCTAATGATAAACATTATTGAACTGGGTTTTTTTTTATAATCTGACTTGATAAAAACTGCAGAAACACTTTGATTGACATTCTCCCTTTGTAGGTGCCCACTAGTGACCATCTATCCGTCCATCCGTCTGTGTACACTCCCTGACAAAAGTCATGTGGTGGATCTCAGTTGTAAGAGCAACAAATAAAAACTTGACTTCTAGTTGATCATGAGTAAAAGTGTCAGAAGGTGGATTTCTCTGCTGAATCATCTGTTGATCTGCATCCCAATCATCACAAATACTGCAGAAGATCTACTGGAACCAGCATGGAGCCAAGATTCTCACAGAAATTAGTCAAGTTTGGTGAAGGAGACATCATGGTTTAGGGTTATATTCAGTATGGGGGCGTGCAAAAAATCTGCAGAGTGGGTGATCAACATCAACAGCCTGAGGTATCAAGACATTTGTGCTGCCCATTACATTACAAACCACAGGAGAGGGACAATTCTCCAGCAGGATAGAGTTTCTTCTCATACTTCAGCCTCCACATAAAAGCTCCTGAAAGCAGAGAAGGTGCTCCAGGATTGGCCACCTCAGTCACCAGACATGAACTATACTGAGCATGTCTGGGGTTAGATGAAGGAGGAGGCGCTGAAGATGAACACAAAGACTCTCGATGAACTCTGGGAGTCCTGCAAGAAGGCTTTCTTTGCCATTCCAGATGACTTTATTAATAAGTGATTTGAGTCATTCAGAGATGTATGGATGCAGTCCTCCAAGCTCATGATGGAGTCAGACAAAATATTCATTCCGTTTCCACTGCAGCATGACTTTATATTCTATACTGGACATTATCTCTGTTCAGTGATGAGACTTTAGTCTAAGCAGAGTCAGACCTTACTGTCCTAATGAAATCATTCAAAATCAAGACATGATCATATTTTATTGTGCTCAAATAAGCCTCATCTAGAGGCCTTTACCTTTCATACAGTATAAGACACTTCTCCACTTCTAATAAGTCAAGTTATTAGGTGCTGTTCTTAAAATATAGATAGGCCACAAGACTTGTCAGGTAGTATATAGAAGCACATTGGGACTTATTTGATTTAATATCAAATGATAATTTTTTTTTTTTAAATACAGAATAAACATGTTCAATCAAATACAATAAAATCCAGTCTTTTTAAAAACTAATTCCTATTTCATAATATTTTCCTAATTAAAATGGTGTTAATACATTAATGATTTATGGTTCCGTTTGTATGCAAATGCATGAAATTGCATGTGGGCTAAAGTCACACCTTGCAGATAATAAAACACTGTATATAAAATATGTTTGTCTGAATTAGATTTACAGTGCACAAGTGCATTCATCAAGAGCACTTTATTCAAAATGTCTTGAAGGTGTGCTGCATAAATCTTTCTATAATCCAGTGTTTATTTGCAGGGAAACTGACCTTTGACCTTGTGTTGCTAATGCTGTTTTCCACCTCTGGCTGCTAGAAAAACTCTGTTTACAGCATATGTGTCATATTTGATTATATGCAGAATGATGTCTTAATAATCTTCTATTAGTATATGAATTTATTATTTTCTTATAAGTATACAGTATATTTATGACTTATGACTTATAAATATGACTTTGTTAATTGGTTTTCACGTTCTTGTACTGTTAATGTTAATAAATACAGAATATTCAACTAAAACTGTCACACTTTGGTTTTGCTATGACTTGCAAAGACTTTCCACACCTTATTTAGTTTGCACACATGACAAAATATTTAATTTTAACCCTTCAAAAAAGTTATCTTAATATGACTTTATTTTGTGCATGATTACACTTATCAAGATTGCATTTGTCTTTTATTACACTCACCGGCCACTTTACTAGGCACACCTCACTAGTATCAGGTTGGACCCCCTTTGCCGTCAGAATGGCCAAAATCTTTCCTTTACCGGCCACTTTATTAGGTACACCAGTCCAACTGCTCGTTAACGCAAATTTGTAGTCAGCCAATCACATTGCAGCAACTCACTGCATTTAGACATGTAGACATGGTCAAGACGATCTGCTGCAGTTCAAAGCAAGCATCAGAATGGGGAAGATAGGGGATTTAAGTGACTTTGAACGTGGCATGGTTGTTGGTGCCAGACGGGCTGCTCTGGATATTTCAGAAACCGCTGATCTACTGGGATTTTCATGCACAACCATCTCTAGGGTTTACAGAGAATGGTCCGACAAAGAGGAAAAATCCAGTGAGTGGCAGTTCTGTGAGCGCAAATGCCTTGTTGATGCCAGAGGTCAGAGGAGAATGGCCAGACTGGTTCCAGCTGATAGAAAGGCAACAGTAACTCACATAAGCACTCGTTACAACCGAGGTCTGCAGAAGAGCATCTCTGAACACACAACACATCCAACCTTGAGGCGGATGGGCTACAGCAGTAGAAGACCACACCGGGTGCCGCTCCTGTCAGCTAAGAACAGGAAACTGAGGCTACAATTTACACAGGCTCATGGGTGTGCAGCCGATAATTTGCAGCAACTGCGTCATGTCAATATGGAACAAAGGAATATTTCCAGTATCTTGTTGAATTTATACCACAAAGGATTAAGGCAGTTGTGAAGGCAAAAGAGGGTCCAACCCGGCACTAGTAAGGTGTACCTAATAAAGCAGCCAGTGAGAGTATATGATGTGCTTGTAATATGACTTGTCAAAATTGCAGAAGTTCCATTTGTGTTATTATATTCTGCAGCAGAAACATGCTTTATTATTTTTGTTTACTTTTCTGTTTTCATTCCCCCTTTTTTAATGCAAGACACTGCAGGTAAATAGAGTAAAATAAACTAACAACAACTAAAATTTATCGCTTAAACCAGGGGTGTCCAAACTCAGTCCTGAAGGGCCAGTGTCCTGCATATTTTAGTTCCAACCCCAATTAAACACACCTGAATCAGCTAATTAAGCTCTTTATAGGTATACTAAAACTGCAAGTGTGTTGAAGCAAGCTGGAGCTAAACTATGTGTAGCGGTTGTTTCTCTGCGTTGTGTTATTTTAAATTAAAAGAAGTCTCCACACAATTCTGGTCGTGCTGAGGTGATTTTATTTTGCCCTGCACAACACACACAGTCAGGCAGTCACTCTCTCAATATCAGTTGAGTCTCCTTTTTGCCTCTCCTCTCAACAGACATCGGAAATGAGCACAATCTTTCCATATACACATACTTTTACGTAGATATACACAAGATATATAATACCACATATTAATATAAAATAATAGTAATAATAACAACAATATGAATATAAATACAATTAATTAATAATTAATAATCCACAAGCATCACAGTACAGCATTAGTGTCACCTAGATATCAATGTACATACCTGCACAACACACACAATCAGGCAGTCAGTCTCTCAATATCAGTTGAGTCTCCCTTTTGCCTGTTAACCACAAGATAACTTTGAAATACACAGATACTCAACTACAAAACACACTGCTGTACTGTCTATCCTATTAATAAGTCACAATGCATCTTTATTGTGTTTACAATATATATATTCAAATTTAGACAATTATACATATTCAACCATTTATATACATCTACACACATCTATATATGGTTTATTAACTCATATCTATCTATCAAAGTAGATTTATCTAATAATAATATATTTAATCAAAACTTTAGCCGCGAAGGCACTAATACATCTCTCCCACATGCACAGGCCGCCATTTCACGCTTTATACCATTCACCCATTAACAGCACTTGAATAAACTAACTTAACTGATTAACAACTTGAACGAGTGGTCAAATATAACATTACATGAAATGTTTTCTCAACAGCAGGTCATCTAAACACAAAATATACAGCTAAACAGTATTTTAACATCAAATGAGCAGAGCTCATAGAAACCATACCTCTCCTCTCAACAGACCTCGGGAAAGAGGAGGAGCTCTGAGTGCGCCAACACTTACATCTCTCTCGCTACGCAACGTCAGCCGACTTGCACGTTGTGACTCTTGACACAGAGAAAGCGCATAACAATCTTTCAAAATAAAAGACCCAGACAAATAATCATTTAAATATAAAATGAAATAAAGAAATAATGATTTATAATCTGGTGTAACAACATACCCTGCTACATATGCAGGACACTGGCCCTCTAGGACCAAGTTTGGACACCCCTGGCTTAAACAAATACAACTTGATTTATTGAAGAATTGGAAACTTTTTTGCATTTAGCATTTTGTATGTTGTTTAAATATGCATTACCTCTTCAAATTTGCAATAAATTGCACATATTTTAGCAGAGCCAGAAAAAGAGTATATTTTGCAGCTTTTAGTAGAATGAAGTGTTAAATATGAAGTGTGAATAGAGAACCGCTTCAGAATACAGAGATTTGTGGCAAGCGCTGCTGAGGTGCAGATTTATGTGTTCATGTTTTATCAGCACTTGAATGCAGATGGGTTTCATCAAACATACTACATTTTTCCAGAAAAAAACCCCACTGAGAAATGCTTTAGAAATATGATGTTCTGCTGTGTAGAAATAAAGGAGACGCCAGAGTAACATTACCACATTCAGTCCAGCGCTCAAATATTAAAGCCAACAAAAAGCAGGTGCATGTGAACTATTGACAATGCAATAAATCTATAAATCAATAGAAGAACAGAGGGATGGGATGTATGAACAGATGGATAGAAGGACGGATGGATGGACGGACGGACGGACGGACGGGTAATAGATCGAAAAACGAATGTACGTATACATAGACGAAAGGACGGATAGACGGATTGATGGATAGACAGAAGGATGGATGGATGGATGGACAGATAGATAAATGGATGGATGGATTGTTGGATGTAAGATGGATAGATGGACAAACGAATGGATGGATGGATAGATGGATGGATGGATAGATGGATAGACAGATGGACGGATAGACAGATGGATGGATGGAGGAATGAATAGAAGGACAAATGGATGGATGTATAGACAGATTGAAGGATGGGTGGATGGATGGATCGATCAATACAAGGATGAATAAACAGATGGAAGGACTACAGATTGATGGATGGATGGATAGATGGATGGATAGACAGACGGACGGATGGATGGAAGAATGGATAGAAGAACAAATGGATGGATGTATAGACAGATAGACGGATGGATGGATCGATTGGTCGATACAAGGATGAATAAACATATGAAAGGACTACGGATGGATGGATGGATGGATAGATGGATAGACAGATGGACGGACAGACAGATGGATGGATGGATGGAAGAATGGATAGAAGGACAAATGGATGGATGAATAGACAGATAGAAGGATGGCTGGATGTATGGATGGATGGACGAATGAATGAATGAATGAATGAATGGATAGACAGATAAATGGATGGATGGGTACGAGGATGGATGGACAAATGGACGTACAAACAGATGGATGGATTGAAGGATGGATAGGAGGACAAAGGGATGGACGTAAAGACAGATAGAAGGAAAGCTGGATGGACGAATGGATGGATATATAGACATTGACGTATGAATGGATACAAGGGCAGATGGATGGATGGATGGATGGATAGATAGAAGGACAAACAGTTGGACGGATGGATAGATGGATAGATGGATAGATGGATAGATGGATAGATAGATAGATAGATAGATAGATAGATAGATAGATAGATAGAT
>CAIGQZ010035013.1:3154199-3164645 GCA_903798205.1 Danio tinwini | reverse complement strand
ATCTATCTATCTATCTATCTATCTATCTATCTATCTATCTATCTATCCATTGTTCTTTTCATCTATCTATCCATCCATCCATCCATCCATCCGACTATCTATCTATCCATTATCCTAGACTAAAGTATCATTCATATAATAAATAAGAATGCTAATGCCAGCAGGTGGAACCTATAGAACAGCAGGAATAATGATGTTTCCTTGGTTTCTGCAGTAAACAAAACAGTGTGATGTCAAATCTAGCAGGGTTTTATTGACTTAATAAACTACACAGCATCCCAATATTTGCAGATCAAATTCAGGCAAACTTTAGCAAATAACTATACATTGTATAGCTTAAAAATATTCACAATTTATTACCATGTAAAATAGCATTTAAGACTTTTTAAGGGCCTTAAATTTCTCTAAATTGTTTAATCAACTTTTGATACTTTTTAAGACCCCTCCGACACCTTGTATACCTGAGCTGATCATTTTATCCTGTTGTTCAGCTGTGAGAAATAGAAGCCGTTTCTGAAATAGAAATTTCAGGTGTTGGTTAAGTCTAAACTCCTTTTAATATGGAGAATATTCCTTCTATCATCATTGCTTTTAGTAAGAAAATGGTTGAAATCAGCCTTAAATCAGCCTTTAAGCTCGATAACCAGGCCCACTCATGTCAATCTGGTAGCCTGCACTTGTCTGAACTCAGAGGAGGAGCCGAGTAAAAATCTGTTAAGATCCAGGAGTGCAATACCTAGTTCAACCACTGGGTGTCAAACTTCCATACTGCACCTGTAATGACTGGTGATTAATTTTGATTAGTTTTATGATCAGTTTTTAACAATAGCTCAACCAGCGAGTGATGTGCAGGCTTCAGACTGTGCGGCTGATGGAGTTTCTCTGTTTCTGTCAGCAGCAGGTCTTGTCTGAAACTATAGGGGTCTTTACTGAAGCATTTTGTTCAAACTTCAGAACTTGCATGTTCACATCAAAGACTCCAGCATTGTTGTATTGCGCTTTATGTTTCTAAATCAGTCCCTCCAGCAGCAGCAGCAGCACAAGTCTGAAGTATCTGAAGCACCATGCAGTCTGTTTAACAACCCCACAGAGAATACGGACGCAGCTCTTCATTGCCAGATTCAAATGACTAATTTATAAGGAAAGGCTTGAAGCACGATCAAGAAAAAAGGTAGACAGGCGTTTATGATTCCGCTGAACAGAAGCCAGACTTTAGACTTTATAAAGTGCTTGAAGTGGCCAGCCCTCTGTACAGATAGAAGAGATTTGCACAAAAAACAATGAAACAACATGTCCAACAGATGAATAAACCAGACACCAGTAGAATCATGCACTCATTGGCTGAAGGCTGATTTATACTTCTGCATCAAGCGCACCCATATGGTCCGGCGCAGCCTTCACACTGACGCACAATTAAAGAAATTTAACTACACGTCGCAACAACATGTATCGCAAGCTCTGTGATTGGTCGGTTTGGTATCAGTGACGAGTGTGAGCGGTGCTGAGAGCCGCGAGTCTGTTGGAGTGTTTACAAGTGTGGAGTCCCGTGAAGCAGCTCCAGATGGAAACTTGTGTTTTGTGTTTACTTTATAATTAAAGTTGTTGCATGTCCACCCGTTCCCCCCTCTGAATAAGCGAGCTTGAGCTTCTTTTACATACACAAAGGAACTTAAAAAACCTCACTGCCAGCTAGTGTTTCAGAAGTGTTATTGCACAGCAACACAAACAGCACGCAGAAGTATAAATGCACGACAAGGTGCAAGGCAGGCGCCGTGGGTCACACCAATCTCTGCGCACCGAACCCTGCATTTTTTATAGTGTAGATAATAACTTAAGATATACTACGTGACCTTGTGTTGCTTCCATGTCACTTCTTGTTTGGTTGTGAGATGTAGTTTGTGGACAAAGTTGTCAGTGATTCTCCTATTGTAAAGTCATGTAGTGTGAAACTCCCTGTCGCCGATCCATCTTGCAGTGTAAACACAGCAGCAACGAAACACTAGCCCAGATAGTCATGCAGTGTGAAAACACCTGTGATGCCACTACTTTGAAAATCCTGCAGTCTAAACTCGGCATAAGGGTGTACTCACACTAGGCTATCTGAATCACGCCCAGGTATGTTTGACCCCCATTTCCTGGTTTGTTTGACAAGTGTGAGTGCTCTAAATCGAGCCCAGGCACAGTTCCAGTGGTCGGCCATGGCCCCTTAGGAAGAGTGCGGTTTGGTTGGGCTTTGGCATACGCTTGTAGTGTGTGTGCAAAGCGCTTCTGAATCTGAAGACGTGACATCACTTTTAAAGGATTGTTTGATATGGATTTATTAATCATTCTTACTTTTTAATGAACACAAACTGTCATAGTTTATTAAAGACAGAAACCCTGCACTGCAGCGCAGCTGCACCTTCAGCAAACCTCCTAAAACCTGCAGCACCAGGACTTTCTGATCATTTATGAGCATCAACAGTGCTGGATCTGTTCTGCAAAAGATTTGACTGCGTATCACTGCATCCCAAACGATTAAAACAATATAACTAAAGCAATCTCCACTGTGCTGAGTGAGAGTGCTTCTCTTCTGTTAAACTGAACAGTCGCATCATCCATGACAGACGTGTGCTCCTGCTCAAAAGGTAAAATAACAGTGAGAGTGCAGGCCGAGGGGGAGAGGGAATGGAGGACAATCGCACCTGAGTACCTAGTGTGAGTACACCTTAAGTGTCATTCCCTCAGTTATGACATTTTAAATGCAAAGATGACATTGTTTGTTATGACAACTCGACAAACAAATACATCACAACCTGTTTTTGTCTTAGTCATGACAACTTGACACTAACAAGACAACAAAACTTGTCATAAATCTGTGTCATGAACATGACCTATTCTGCCTCTTTATATAAGCTGCAAAATGTGTCTCTGCTGTCTCTTAAGCAGGGGTGTCCAAACTTTTCATTTGAAGGAAGCAGTTAGTAAATCAGCATACCATCATCTCAAACACATTGCAAGAATCAGATGCTTTGTTTCTAGTGAAGACTTAGAGGAACTTGTTCATGCTTTTATCAGCAGCAGGGTGGATTACTGTAACAGCCTCCTCACCGGCCTTCCCAATAAGACAGTTAGACAGTTGCAGCTCATCCAGAACGCTGCGGCCAGGATTCTGACCAGAAGCAGGAAATCAGAGCACATCACACCTGTCCTCAGGTCTCTACACTGGCTCCCAGTTACATTCAGAATAGATTTTAAAGTATTATTACTTGTCTAAAAATCACTAAATGGCCTAGGACCTCAATACATTACAGATATGCTCACTAAATACAAAGCTAATAGAACACTCAGATCTCTAGGATCACATAAACTAGAAATTCCAAGAGTTCAGTCAAAGCAGGGTGAATCGGCTTTCAGCTACTAACAGCGCCCCCTGCTGCTAGAATCAGCTTCCAGAAATGATCAGATGTGCTTCAACATTAGGCACATTCACATCAAGACTGAACACACATCTGTTTAGCTGTGCTTTTACTGAAAGAGAACTGTGCTACGTCCCACAGATCACACTATTATGTCTTTCTTTTCTTTTTCATTCTTTTATAACCTGATTTAAACACATTTTAATCTGTTTCTTAATCATTTTTATTATTTGCTTTTATTTTCTTATACGTGTCTCTCTTATTCCTGCTTATGTAAAGCACTTTGAAATGCCACTGTCTATAGAAATAAACTTGCCTTGCCTTGAAGGGCCAAAAACTCATTGAGAGCCGTGGGCCGAAGATACACACTTAACTAAACTACAAAACAATAACATTTATAGCACAGTGGAATTCAATGCTGAATACACTAGTCAAGCAGAAGCTGCCTTTGCCTTGATTCACTCACACAAATCAGTCATATGTACATTTTAAACAAAATCTGAATAATTTACACCATTTAAATTGAAATATTTAGTTTCAGATCGCTTTTTTGTAGCTTAACAATAAAATAAACTAATAAAAGCTTACATTAAATTTAAAATAATAATCACTAAACCATTTTCAGATGGGCTGGTGGGCCAAATCAAAGGTTAACATGGGCCAACTTTAGCCCATAGAGACAGATTGAAAACTCAAATGGATAGACGGCTGCTGTTTATGCTAATGAGGGAGAGGTGGGCACTAGTGGGTGGGGCTTTCCCCCTCTGATGACACGTACAAAGGGAGAATGTCAAAGTGTTTCAATTATCAAGTGATTAGAACAAACACAATTCATTCACGTTGACCATTAGAGGTTGCTGGAGATCTTCACACACTGCTGACACACAACTGGGTTTTTTTGCATAATAGGTGCCTTCAAAGCCACTTTTTTTGTTTGCAGGATGATGATGATGATGATGAAGGTGTGACACAGTGGCTAGCACTGCGGCTTCACAGCAAGAAGGTTGCTGGTTATGCTGGATGCGTACAAGTGAGTGTGTATGGGTGTTTGCCAGTACTGAGTTGCAGCTGTAAGGGCATCCGCTGTGTTAAACATATGCTGGAATAGTTGGCAGTTCATTCCACTGTGACAACCTCTGATGAATAAAAGGACTACGACAAAGGAAAATGAATGAATGGATGAATGATGATGATGATGATGGAGAAATGCTGTTATATTGTATATGATAGCACAAGTGTGAGGTTGTGCTCATTTGATATGCAAATCTGAAAGTTTGTTTAGTGTAAACTTCAGCTTATCGATGATTAGTGTACAGCCTCATTAATCTGCATGCAAAGAGAACAAATGTTTACTGTAATGCATATACGCTCGACTTTCAGAAGTGGTTTGTTTACGTGCATCTGACAGAAACATCAAAACACTCGCAATTGTTTATACAGTTAATAATATATCACAAATTCATCTCATTAAAGGGGGCTGATTGTAATGATTGTGCATATTTATGGAGTTATGGTTAAAGCAATATATTTAGCATTTATTCTGTAAATTCTTAGAAAGAGTGGAAAAATATCAAGTACTAAATCTAACACACTATTAATTAGTGACTTAGTACCTATTTAATATTAAAATATTAACTGTTTATAAGCATTTACAAAGCACATATTTCTGTATATTCTTATTGTACATGCCTAATATCTAAACCCAACCTTAATGAATATTAATAAGCAGCTAATTAGGAGTTTTTTTATTTGTATAATTATTATTATTTGTATTATTATTAATATTATCTGTATTATTATTAAGTGCTTCATCTGATTGCATTATTTCTTTGTTTGTGACATGACTAATGCAATCCAAACTCAAACTTATGAAAAATGACATATATATTTGTCATCGGTGCATAAGCAGCTTCCTGCAGATCTCTTTAAATATGACTTTTTGTTTTTAATCTTACATGTACAGTATATTTGCATGGCTGTGAACCAACAGAAACATGTGCAGGATGAGCGAAGAAAATATTCCGTCATTAAAAGCTGTCAGAAATCCCTCAACATAAGCATCTTTTGATCCAGGATGCGGAGTCACAGCCTCCAGGTGTGTGTGTGTGTGTGTGTGTGTGTGTGTGTGTGTGTCTAATACCTGCTCTGTTTTTCTTTGTTCCCCAGATATCTGTCTATCTGTCCTCCATACCTGCTGTTTGTTTATTTGTTTGTTTGTTTATGAATATATAAGCAGATTCGCAGCTCTGATCCATGTGGTGCATCACTTTGAACACTGACAGCCCTAAAAACTTCTTCACACTACATTAAACACATTCTTCTCCACCTTCCCTCAACAATTTGTCTCTTATACAAGTTATTTTATGTCAGATTAATGTCAAATTTGGTACATTTTACATTTATAAAAGAGCATTTAAAGAGCACCTACTATGGGTTTTTGAAAATGATCTTCATGCAGTGTAACAGCTCTAAGTGAAGTAAAATATCCAGCTAAGGCTTAAAAGGCACCTATGGTGAAAAATCTACTTTTCAAGCTGTTTGGACAGACATATGTGTAGGTATAGTGTATAGAATGTCATATTGGGGTGATATAAACACACTCAGTCCTTTTTTTTTCAATTTAACAACATAAAAACGGTGGACCAATTGGAGAGGTTTTGAGATTGACCGCAATTTATGATTGACAGGTGTGCATTACCATATCCTCAGTATGTTGTTTCACGTCTGCCATTTTCAGCGTGTGAGTCAAAGCGACATCACCAAAGAAACACCCTTGCTCTATTTTTAGATGTAAGGCTCATTGGGCTCAACATTCACCATGTTATCGCTCTCGCGATAAGCAGGGGGGCTCTTGGCTCCGCCCCCTTGTTAAGTTGGGCGGGAAGTTGAAATTAATTTTCATGTGAAGCAACACGCCCCTAAAACAACGACCTGTGTACACGCCCCCAAAATGACACTTTTTAACACATCATAATAAAAAAAATCTGAATTGGGTTTTGAACTGAACCTAAACTGGCACACTCAGAAGAACCATAATATTAATATAACATCTTAAAAAAGGGGTAAAATAGGTAAAAAAGTGCACCGTGTTTAAAACTATTGATTTATCTAAAAAAGTTGACTCCGAGTGGTTCGAATTCGCTGTGTCAGATACGGAACTCAAGCTCTGTCCATTTGTTTCATGCACAGACCTGAGGAAATTGAAACCCCGGGCCCCGCCCACAAACACTGTAGAAAGAAAAAGAGGAAGACAAACACTATAGCAGATCCCGGCTGAATCATGTCATCTCCATCTCTACTAGATGTGTCAGTGTCAGTATGGTTAGCCAAACACTGTAGTATTTAATATAAATTACTATAGTATATTTTTATGTGGGTGTCTGACAGCTGAAAATAGATCTGGCACAGCCTCTGTTAGTCTTTACCTTGCACTTTATTGTTAACATTTATTATTATCTATTTAGGATATGAGTTTCACATTCTAATGCCTGATTATTAAATAGTTAAAAAAAACTATAATTAAAGAATGTACTTGCATTGTGATATTATATTGTCATTTTGAAAAAAAAAATCACCCCCTCACAGTTGTCATGAAGGCTAATAATAGCTATATGCACCATATTTTGTAGCAGGCTGTTTTTATCAGCTGTAAAAATGGCCAATTTACCATTGCAGCCAGAAATCATCTGGATTTCTGCCCCCCAAGGCAAGTCAATGAATTGCAGTTTTAGTTACTTCTGTTTTGGCTTCCCGAAGGAGAGCGGGAGGATGCCGCTTGGGTTAGACACAGTAGTGATGGGAAGGTCTTTTGTGACAATTTTTTCCAGTTTTGGACTCAACATATGACAAATAGTAGTCAGCAATCTTAATTTCCCTCAGTAAAACATTACCATGATCTGAAAAGTTTCTTACAATTAAGTTTTGCAACCCAACTGAAGCATAATTCCCTTAGTTAAACTTCATTAGGATTTTCTGTGATAAAATAAACTTACGTTTGGCCAGATCCTCTCATTAAGCCCTCGGTTTACCCGTGCTGCAGTTCAAGTTTAGCTCAGTCACAGCAGGCTGTCATGTAATGTTTGGTTCACTGAATCACGCATGTGCAGTATTATTAGTTCACCGCTTCTCAAATCTGATCTCAGTGTGCTGTTCTAAACACTTAATAACTCAGTATATATTGGGTTATTTAAAGTCAGAGGAGGGTATCAGGCATGTTAATAAGTAAGTAGTTTGTGGATAAGTGCTTAATGTTCATGGAGATGCAAATCTTTTCAAATGATTCAGTTCGATTTGGTGAACTAGTTCAACCAGTTCATTTGGAAGATCCGGTTAAAGAGAAAGATTTGTTTGCGATCACAATCACGGAAATAAAACCCATTTTTTGGAACAAATGTGTTAAAGTGATGATTTTAAGTGTCTGCTCGGGTCGTGTTTAATTCTGTCACCGCGCTGCTGTCATGTCCACACTTCCTTTTGTCAGAGGAGTAACAGCGAGGAGGACTGGCTTGATTGGGCCAATAGCATCAGGATTATGGACTCTGAGGTACTGTATGGGTCAAACACCTGCAGCGCGAAATAAATAGATTTACTTCTCAAAGTTTTACAGTATGTATTAAACTAATACAGTTTCAGTTAGTTTTTATTTTAGTTAACACAATGTTTTTTCATATCTAGTTTTCGTATTTTCAATAATTATAATAACCTTGGTGGGTTCATATGCTTAAACCCCTAAAAATCAACCCAGCTTTGGGTTTGTCCATATTTGACACAGAATGTTTTTAGACATGTTTGCTTGTGTCTGTTTTTGGCACATCTTGTTTGTCGTTCAATCTGACATTATGACCACTGAGATCTTACAAACAGTCTGACGAGCTACATAATTAAAAATCACACAGCTTGATTTCCAAAACATGAAATAACCCAAGCCAACATCCCTATAAGAGCTGCTGGATATATTTTTTTGGCAGTTTCATAATATCAGGTAACTCAGGGTCAGCTGAATGAAATCTGTCTTTTCCCGAATGCTCTCTCTCTCTCTCTCTCTCTTTCTCTCTCACTCTCGCTCTCTTCCGTCTGTTTGTGGATGGTCCAGCAGATGCTCTATCTAGGCCAGCATCCGCATCACGCTTTTGATAAAGGCGATTAGGGTCACGCTGCTGGCTGTGGTCTGAGAACTGCACATCTGACACCACCGAGGCCTACAGATCCTGCGCTTTGAAGAAAACTGCAGAGACATCTTCATTCCTCGGCCACAGTGGTGCTGGGCTCCAGAAACGGCTTCAAACTGGCTCATTAGCACCTCTGTGTCCCGCAGGTGGAGCATCTTCAGAAAACAGCCCTCGCTTTAGTGCACTTTAGCAGGCCGGATCACTAATGCTCGAGACATACATGTCAAATAAAATGACGCAGACTCACGACAAACAACCAACACAGGCTTACTGGGGATGTGTGCAAAGGGCTACAATTCAGGCACAGCGCAAACTCCATACGTCTGGCTGCATTTTGTGGAAAACGAACGCTATAAGCTGGTATTTGTTACAAATCTAAGTCATGCTCTTATGTCTACTAGCCACCAGATGTCACGTATTATCATTATAGACTCTCACACCACATTGACTATCATGATTCACAGAACTATAATTCCCATGCTCCTTTGTACATTTACACCTGTAGCCAATCAGAGGGCTATAAATCAGTGACTTTTTAAATCCTTCTAAACAGAGTACTGCATGCACATACCAATAGCTTACAAGGCCAGTTCCAGTCCTCAATGCAAATACAAGTGTAATATTCTGTGTTTGGATTTTGCACATGTTTTTAGATCTCCTTTCTGTCTTAATGCTGTGGATTATATTAGTATCTCGCTCGAACGTTAGTCTGTCTTTTGGATGCCTCTTTAGCCCAGCCCTCTTGGATTAGTTGAATTAGACAATCGCCTGTGATATCATGTCATTTTGATTTTGATCATCAGAGTGATGTAGGCCTACAGTTATAAAAATATTTATACAATATCATTATAATGATATTTATACATGATCAAATTAGTTTGCAACTTTAGCAAAACTGATACTGAAATAGTATTAAATTTGGTTTTGTAGTTCAGGCCCAAACAAATGCTTGTTGCCTTTTTTAATCGTTAAAGTTTGCTTAATTGAATATATAAAAATCAGTGGATATTACTGATGCATTTATTGGATAAAATTGCTACTTTTTACTGTCATTCAATGTGTTTTTGGTCATTATCAATGCACTGTGACTTTAATTGAGCATGAGCAGTGCAGCACATACTGTTCGCACGTGTGGTGTGAAACAGGGACAACTGAATTAACATTACACCACTTATTCACAATTTGCAGACGGTTTTTTTTTTTTGCAATCTGACATGCTTTTTTTTTAACAGCACATTGTGTTCTGCGTCCTGATTGGCTGCAGACCATTGCTAATCAATCTCCTTTATACCATGTCCTGTACAGTACAGAGTTCAGCTTGCCAAATTTACATGAATCTGTGATTGCAAGCAGTGCTGTACTGTATGTTTGCAAGTTTTCCCCCCAACAAACCCCATAATGTCGACGAAACATTCTGCATCCTCAAAGGCAGCTGCGGCAGCACCCAAAAGGCAAAGGAAGATGCTAACCATCACACAAAAGGCTTTTTTTTTACAAAAAGACTTCTGGACATGCTAAAGAAAGAAGTTACATGGCTGTAGGGTGCCATTATGGAATAATCTTTGTTTCATTACATTCTGTTTTATAGCCTTAAAACATCTATAATAACTGTAAAAAATAAAGCAGATTACTTCACGGATTTCACCTATTGTGGGTTATTTTTAGAACGTAACTCCCACGACTAACGAGGGACCACTGTATATGATAAGAAACTTGCATCAGAATTGAATATTAAAAACTATTACTATTGATAATTAACTGCAAGAGCAACATTACCATGATTTTTGGCATATAAGAGTTAGGGTTACATAAAAACATCATAAAAGTTTCAGAAGTCAAAAAGTTTCTGGTTACTCTAATATCAGCTTATATTGAAGGCA
>CAIGQZ010035013.1:3128398-3154189 GCA_903798205.1 Danio tinwini | reverse complement strand
AAGGATGGTTCCAGAAACCAGGTAACACTAAATATAAAAAAAACAGTGTGAAATGGTGGTAAAAGCATGCAGTTGCAATGAAAACACTATTGATTGGATTTAGGGAAGGGGTGGGACTGTCGATAGCTAGTTAGTATATATTATGCATAACAAGAATGATTTGTAAATGTCACGTATGATGAGCAAATGTGGCTCAGTTAAGTATTTGAGCCTGGCAGAAATGCCCTCTAGTGGATTTACAAGAAATGTACTATTATTTTCATCATCATGTTAAAATGGGTTATTTGTGTTCTGTAAAAAAATTGTATTTCATTTAAAAATAAATGTGTTTCCTAGTTTTAACCCACAAGCTTCCCTGAGCACACATTCCCTGAGCAAACAAATTTTTTACAAATAGTTCCATGTGTTCCAAGTTATGTGTCCAATAAAAATCAATAGATCCAACTCAATGTCGATCAATCATATACCTAAATGAATTATGTTCTGACCCTATACAACATGCTCAATGTGTCACACACACACACACAGATAGCCCTTTCCCTTACAGTCATATATAGTGGCAATACTGAATATACTGAAATACTGAATATTTTGATATGTTTATGCCATCATTAGCAACTAGACATCACTAAAAGTTCCCACATGTTTATGTTTTCTTTGGTCTGAACTGCCTGCAGTGATTTTTTTCATTCATTCACTCATTTTTCTTTTGGTTTAGTCCCTTTATTTATCAGGGGTCACACACAGCAAAACAAACCAAACTATTCTAGCATATGTTTTACACAGTGTATGCCCTTCCAGCCGAAACCCAGTACTGGGAAACACCCATACACACTCATTCACACACACACACACACACACACTCATACACTACAGCCAATTTAGTTCATCAGTTCCCCTGCTATAGCACATGTGTTTGGACTGTGGGGGAAACCGGACCACCCAGAGGAAACCCACGCCAACAGGGGGAGAACATGAAAACTCTACACAGAAACACTAACTGACCCAGCCGGGACTCAAACCAGCGACCTTCTTGCTGTGAGGCGACAGTGCGACACCACTGCGCCACCTTAATTATATTTTTAAATGTGTATACAAAAGCAGAGCTCCTCTATTGAAAAAACCTGCAAGTTTTGAAAGAGATCAAAGGTCAGCAAATATTAGAAAAATGTGCATTACTTACCATAAAAACGCAATTAGTTACTTCATAGACTGATTTGAAGTGGCTGCCATTTTAAAAGAGAAATCAAGGCAGCGGTAGGAAGAAACCAGGATGTATCACCTGAGTCACACAGGAATGTTGTGCAACTGGCTGTATATCTTATCAGAGAAGAGAAAGTGACACAAATTTATACTCTAACCTCCTTCTGAGTGACCCGAAGGTCCGTTCTGAATGGATAGTGAAAATAAAAAGGGATGTCAGACCTCATTTTTTGCTAAGTTAAGGGAAATGGCATTAGTTAGCTAGCGTTATCTTTCCCAAACACACATTTTAAATGGCATTTATCAAACTCAAGTTAATGACCCATTTCTTCCACTATATCAGACTTGTCACGAATTTCAGTACTAAAATGTATAAAAAAAACATTAATTTCCCACTAAAATTTAAGCACCGTTGAGTGCATTTTTAAACAGCACTGATTTGTCAGTGTTCACCAGTGCTCAACACAAATGACTGTGATTGGCTTGTGAAGGTCATCAGTTCACCGCACTTCACCGATGTTTACCGGGTGCAAACACAGATGAGCAATCGACTGATCTTTGCAGCTTTAAAACGCTCCAGTGTCCGTGTATCTGTTTGCACTCTGTGAACTGTTGACCTTCACAGCCAATCACTGTCATTTCTGTTGAGCACTGGTGAACACAATGACAAATCAGCTGTGTTTAAGAACGCAGCGCTCAAATGTTAGTGGGAAATGGACACTTTTAAAAGTTCAGTACCGGGATAACACTATTACAGACAACACGAGGGTGTGCTATAGAGGACTGCAGTGTTTTATCACTCACCAGGTAACATAGGCTGACGCAGGGAAGCGTCCCCACTGTGTTTATCTGGTGCCATGAACTGAAGCCTAGGAGGACACTTAAGCATATTACTCTTAAAGAGATTGTGACATTATTTGATGCCTAATATGCTTTTAATTGCTTAAATCCAACTGAACTGAATGATATTAAAGTGATGTTTACATCATTTCTGCATTTTGAAAACGCAGCAAACTGGAGGTTTGTAGTACACAGCATGTTGCTGCAATGTTTACAGTGCTGATCCTATACTTTCAGGTTTCCACAGCCTCGTTTTCGTGTTTTAAAATGGCAGTTGCGTGAAATAAGCGTATTGGGGAGTAAACTGATATTATAATGCATTACTATCAAAAGTAACTTTAAAATGATGAATGAAGCACCACAGTTTGAAATACAAGTCATCTGTAGATTAAAGACAGATACTTTTTTTTAGATATTTTTTCAAAGACTAATAAATAAATAAATTGGTGATCACACTTGAGACCTTCTTGCTCAAAAATGTCCACAAGGGAAAGATTAAGAGCTGCAGTATGAGGTATATTTGAGGGTTAAAAGCAGCTCAGACTCAGTGTGAAAACATCCGTCCTGAAAGCCTTTGCTTGTCTGTTTTATGATCAGATCCTGAAGGTCTGCAGTGTTCCAGAGGTCACAGAAACTCACAGTAAATGAAAAACTTCTACCAAACGGCAGCTTCTACTCTTTTAAACATCTTTTTTATTGCATGCAGTTCATTGTGTGCATTGTTTTCATTGTATGCATTCGACCATGGTACTGCATAGCTAACAATAAAACCCAAGAAAAGTAAAAGGAAACATCAATAAACACATGAGCTACAGGAATTTAAGGCCAACATTACAAAACTTACTTTTAAACTCATAAACAGAATGTAAAGTTTACACAGTTGATTTAATGGTCATTTTAAAATAAACACCAATATCTTAAATCTCTATTTTATAATGCACTGGTAATTACTTTACTCTATTTACTATAGTGCTCACATTAACAGATCAAACTATGAAAATCAGGTTTCAACATTTTTAACCATCTGAAGTGGTTTTATAGAGGTTATAAAAGTGATTTAATTAAAATCTGATGCAGATTTTTGAGAAACATCTGCTGACCGAGTCAAATTATAGTATTATTTCCCCTTATAATACACTTTTCTGACTTGTTGTGTTCCCAAATATGGCTTTAGTTATATTGTTTTGTATTGTTTTTAGTCCTCAGGGATGCAGTGATATGCAGTCAAAAATTTTACTCAACAGATCCAGCACTGTTGATGCTCATAGATGATCATAAAGTCCTGGTGCAGCAGGTATTAGGAGGTTTGCTGAAGGTACAAGCTGTCATGCAGTGAGAGGTTTGTGTCTTTGATAAACTATGACAGTTTGCATTCATTAAAAGTAAGAATGAATAATAAATACATATGAACCAGTCCCTTAAAGTGACGTCACGTCTTCAGTTTCAGGCTCAGGCGCACTTACACTACAAGCGTACCACACCAAATCCCAACTGAACCGTGCTCTGCCGGTCTGTGTGAGTAAGTACACCCTTAGTTTTCTTTCAGACAAGAGAGGACATATAATACAATACAATACAATACAATACAATATAATATAATATAATATAATATAATATAATATAATATAATATAATATAATATATAATACAATACAATACAATATAATATAATATAATATATAAGGTGAAGCAGTGGCGCAGTAGGTAGTGCTGTCGCCTCACAGCAAGAAGGTCGCTGGGTCGCAGGTTCGAACCTCGGCTGGGTCAGTTGGCGTTTCTTTGTGGAGTTTGCATGTTCTCCCTGCGTTCGTGTGGGTTTCCTTCGGGTGCTCCAGTTTCCCCCACAGTCCAAAGACATGCAGTACAAGTGAATTAAGTAGGCTAAATTGTCCGTAGTGTATGAATGAGTGTGTGTGTGGATGCTTCCCAGAGATGAGTTGCGGCTGGAAGGGCATCCGCTGCGTAAAAATATGCTGGATAAGTTGGCGGTTCATTCCGCTGTGGCGACCCCAGATTAATAAAGGGACTAAGCTGACAAGAAAATGAATGAATGAATAAATGAATAATATAATAAAATACATAGCCAGAATATTTTTTCTTTTTGCATTATTATTATTTTTAGTTGTATATATTTGTTGTGCACCTCCACATCCAGAAGGTTAATAAGTTAATAAAGCAATAAAAAATTAAACTTTGGAAAGAATCTTATATTACTGTTTGTGTGGAAACTTTAGGACACAGAGAGACACACATCTAAATGTCTAAATATCTAAAAATAAATCATCTGAGAAATTCATTTGTATATCAAATCTGGTTTCCTTATTAAATAAATACTGCTACTGATATTTTTTCCACCAGAGTAAATATTTAGATTTTTCTTTTATTTTCTTTAGCTCATAGACACTCTAATAATGTTTTAATAATAAAACATCTACAGCTGAAAGTGAACTGATTTTGATTATCAGACTGATTGCATTAATAATCTAATCAAGTTTGTAATCATGTGTAATTATTTTTTCCAGTTTTTTATATAACTGTTGTCAATTTTGTATTCTTTGTTGTATGCATTTTTACTGATATTGTATGTGTAATAATGTGTTTTTGTTTTTTTAAGGTTGCTTTTTTTTATCTAGCAGGCAGCAACAGATGACTACTTTTTTATTTAAAATAACCAAGTAAATCCATTGCTTTTAAAACAATTAGTTGTCTTTAAAAAGTTAAAGCCTTTAAGTTTGAAAGTAAATGAACTATGTGCATGATTATAAAAAACTAAGTTAAATCAACTTAAAACTTCCAAGTTACAAAGGATTTACTCACTTTAAGTAAAGTCAAATTGTCTTTTAATGCAATGGGTTTACTGAGTTTTTTTTTTAAAAGGTAAGGTAAGCTGTAAGTTTTTGACTCTTCTGCATCATAAAAACATGTTTGCAGATATTTAGAAACATGCTCAGTGAACATTCATGTTTATCTTAAAAACAATGCAAAAACAAAAACAAGTCAGATATTCTGCTTTAAACATGTGCGTTACGTGTAGGATCGTCTGTCTTTTTTCCGTCATTTAACCCACCCAATGCCAGTTTAGCCAATTATATTTCAGCACCCCGGGTTGCCAGATGGTGGAACAACACGTATTTCATTTATTTAAACAGGAAGGCTCTCTAAGCATGCATTCATGACCAAAATGTGACCTCCGGTGGACAGTAGCAGACTCTGATATGAGACGCAGATTCAGAGTTCCACATGAGGTTATTAATTAGCAAATAATATAAATATTAGGAGTTTAAACATTAGGTAAGCAGGTTACATTATAACTTTAGGTCCTAACAACATGCTACATGACGAGATACGCAGTGATGAGCAATTTGGCTGTTTGCACCAGACAAAACATGACAGAAATGTAAATACAGCTATTCAGAAGCAAAGAATAGTGCACTCACTGCACTCCAGCGTAAGGTTTATAATCTAATGAATACATTTTAAACCTCTTTAACATGATTAAATGTAGATGCTGAATCACTTATATGTGTTGGTTTGCACCAAGTCTCAGTTCAGAACTTCAATCTCAAACAGTTTATTTTATTCTCCAGATCTGAGGTAAACTATCTGCTGCTGATTTCAGTACATGGCAATAAATGTGATGTGAAACGACATCAGACTCACATTATTAGTGTTTAACACTGAGTAAAGCACATTAGCTGTACCTGAGCTGATCAGTTTATCCTCTTGTTCAGCTGATGCAGGTGCTGGTTAGAACAAAAACTCCTTTAAAAAATGGAGAATATTCCTTCTATCATGTGCCAATGGTTTAATTTAGGACAAGACTTAAATCAGCCTTTTGGCTTAACAGTCAGGCTCAATCCTATTGGTGTTGTCAATCTGGCAACCTTCGCTTGCATGAGTTTTGAACCAGGCGTGGAAGACCTAGTTCAACCACTGGGTGTCAAACTTACATACTGCACCTTTAAGTAAAGTAAAACTCTTTACACTGTGGCTAACTCTGGCGTATTTACAGTTTTTGTCCTGTTGATTAATGAGCATTGTCCCTGTTCAATAAATAGAAAATAAAGAAGATCCTGCATTTGAAGATGGCGTGTTGTTTTTCAGACTCTATTTTAGTGATTCTGCTTCAAACGCACGCAATGCACATCAGACAGGAGATTTCCTCAGTGTTCAGGCTAACTTTTAGTCTGATTTTAACTCTGAATGTTAATTCCAGCTCCCAGCAGACGCAGAAAAGCCTGTAAGTGCTGCTCTCAGATCAGTGAACAGCAGACTCGCTCTGCTAAAAGCTGCCACACCGACGGCCTTTCCTTCGTGCTTTTTTTCAAATAGAAAATTGTTAGAGCCACTGATGTGTGTGTGTGTGTGTGTGTGTGTGTGTGTGTGTGTGTGTGTATATATATATATATCAATATATATATATATATAATAACATTAACTTTATAATAATAAATAACTTTGTTATGAGAAGTGAATGAATTTCATATTATTGTATGTGTGGAAACTTTTTATGTTATTTTCTGAGACCGTCGGAGTTCTGCTGTATATACAGATGAATGAATCCAATAAAGAATCGATGCAGAATTGATTCTCTGATGATTTTTTGCCACAACTCCAGTGTTTTAGCCCCGCTGGACCCTCATAATACATCAAATCCCCTCTGAACAGAAAGCACTAGAGTGTTTCCCAGTAAAGCTTTGACCTTGTGTTCTCCATCCTGAACTAATATAAAGTCTGTTATCTGAGCATCTCTCAGTCTGTGCTGATGAAAGTCGGCAAGATCATCATCTCTGAGAAACTGTCCTGTTTTTTTTTACACCGCCACTATTTTTTTAGCCGGCGCTCCAGGATGTCAGCTGTAGATTTATATTTCTCCTCCGTTTACTCTCGTCCTTATTTGCTTTCGGCCAGGATCTCTTCAAAAGCTTGCGTGAAAGTGATAAAAGGTGTTTGGTGGAGATGTGATTGATGACAACGCTGATGCTCAGCCCTGTTAATACACTATTGATTAATGCACGTCACCCAACCTCATGAAGAAAAAGAGCTCGCATGCATACATTTTCATCATATCTGTGCATCAAGCTGTCCGAAATATATAAAAAAAGATAAAAGGTGAACATACATAACATGATTTATGAATATTAAAATGTGCTTTGATTTAGCAAAGCAAATGCATAGTCAACACTGCAGATATTCACATTTAAAGACAAAAAGTACACTCCCTGACAAAAGTCTTGTGGTGGATCTCAGTTGTAAGAGCAACAAATAATAACTTGACTTCTAGTTGATCATGTGTAAAAGTGTCAAAAGGTAGATTTTTCTCCCATGAATCATCTGTTGATCTGCATCTCAATCATCAACAATATTGCAGAAGACCTACTGGAACTCACATGGAGCCAAGATTCTCACAGAAATCAGTCAAGTTTGGTGAAGGAGAAATCATGGTTTGGGGGGCGTGCGAGAGATCTGTTTTAATAACTCATTTCTTATAACTGATTTATTTTGTCCTTGCCATGATGACAGCACATAGTATTTTACCAGTTATATTGAAGGATATTAGTATTCTGCGGACAATAGTGGTTTGTTCTCCACACAGGCTCATTGTAAAAATGTACCTCTACATACATTTCTAGAAAACATGAATTATGTAGCCTGAGGAACGTATGGCTGCATTTCGTCTTTAAAACGAACGCTACGGGACGGTATGATGCCGTTCTTCTCGCGCTACCAGCTGATCGCTAACCTCCATGTGGACGGCTTTTCTGCTGTTAGGGGTTGTCCAGTAGCTCACTGCGTATGTCAGAGAATTTGAGACGCAGAGCAGAGTTGACCGTGAGAATAATTCCAAAAAGCAGGTAAGAGAAAAAAAAAGGCAACAAAAATAAAACACTATTAGTTTGGTTTAGGAAAGAGGGTGAGTGGGGGAATTAGGGTTGAACAATACAGGAATTTGGTACCAATCAATACCAAAATCAGTTCACCAAACTCACCACTGTTTACTGAGTGTAACCACAGATATAGGGACACTGGAGCGTTTCAAAGCCACGGTTCATCAGCCGATCATTTGTATGACAGCTTATAGACAAACCAGCTGATGCATCGTGGCTTTAAAATGCTCCAGTGTCCCTGTATCTGTGTTTACACTCAGTAAACAGCGGTGAATTTGGTGAACTGATGATCTTCATGGCCAATCACAGTCATTTCTGTTGAGCATGTGAACACAATGACAAATCAGCAGTGTTTAAGAACGTGCTCAACAGCACTCAAATGTTAGCGGGAAATGGACGTTTTTAAAATTTCAGTACCGAATTCCAGTATCGTGATAACTTTAGGTGGGTGGGTGATTTGGTCACTCGATTGGTTGGTCGGTCAGTTTGTCAGTCAGTTAGTCAACAGTGGCCTCTTGTGGATTTACACAAGAACAGCAGGCGCGGATTTACAAAAACCAAAACTGCAAAAAAAATAAAATAAAATGTACCTCCTGAGACGTATTTGCCGCTCTCCAGAAATGTATATAGGGGTACGCATCAATAATGAGCCTGGGTTGTTTGTTCTCTAGCCAATCGAAGAATAAAATAAATCTTAAGAAAGCTAATAATATTGACCTTCTGACCTAATGTTGCAGTTTTTAAACTATTATTATTATTTCAGCCAAAAAATTTAAATAAAAACTTTATCCAGAAGAGAAATATAGCAGAAAATACTGTGAAAAGAGCTAATAATTTAGTCTTGAGCTGTACAGTGTTTGTTATTAGCACAAATAAATATGAACTTGCAAAATCACAGTGATGTGTTGAATTATGCTCTGCAAAGATTCAGAAGTCAAGCAAGAGAAGCACTTGTGTTGATTATCCAGCGCAGATGAAGCAGTCAAGAAGCACAACTGCAGATCAACAAAGTCAAATACAGATATTTCTTTTTTTAAACTACTAGCTGCTGCCTTATGCGCCGTTGTTAAACATTTGCCTCAAGCTGATATGTACAGTATTATTCAACATACTAGTATTTAGCTTAAAGTGACATTTAAAGGCTTAACTAGGGTAATCAGGGTAAAGTTAGGGTAATTAGGCAAGCCATTGTATAACAGTGGTTTGTTCTGGAGACAATCCAAAACTAATATTGCTTAAGGGGGCTAATAATATTGACCTTAAAATGGCTTTAAAACAATTAAAAACTGCTTTTCTTCTAGCCAAAACAAAACAAATAAGACTTTCTCCAGAAAAAAAAATATATATAAAATACTGTGAAAAATTCAGTTCAATTGAGGAATATCTAAAAACAAAACAAAGATTCACTGGAGGACAAATAACTGACTTCAATAGTATATTAGATATTAGTGGTTAGTGGACATGATCTTTGAGATTAATATATAGAAATAATTATAAAATCCTTATAAAATTAGATTTTTATGCAAGTTTGTTGTCTTATAAGAGTGAAATTACCAAAGTCACATTCTCTTGCTACTGGAGTGCCCCAGGGCTTGGTCCAGGGACCACTTCTCTTCTCTATTTACATGCTATTAAGGCCCGTTTCCACTGAGTGGTACGGTACGGGTTGGTACGGGTCAGTACGATTTTATGGCCGTTTCCACTGTCAAAAGCGTACCGAACCGATCCGTACCGTACCACTTTTCGGCACCCTTTCGAAAGGGTACCAAAGACGAGAAAGGGTACCCAAAGGTGGAGCTACACGCGCAGCTGAACGCTGATTGGTTTACAGAGATACATCACGATCTCGTGGAGCTAGCCAGAATCAAAACAATGGAGCCGCCATGTTTTTAAATGCACAGCCGAGACAACTATATGCATATAATAACGATACATGGATGACCCGGGCTCAAAACAAACCTTGTCGTTGTCTTGATGAACAACCACAAAGCCAAGAATCTGCCGTGTCCTGTTGTTTTATGAGGCCGTCTAAAAGTGCGAGCGGTTTTTCGCTTTCTCCAGGGAGCCCGCGTTTGCGTCTAGATTTGATATAACGAACTTCTTGAGCTGATAATAATAACGTGTGTGTGTGATTAATGAAGCGTCTTCGACATCTGATCCATTCAGAAAGAAAAGGACAAACGCGAGAGTGAAGCGCGGAAAAAAGGAGAAGCCCGACAGGATTACAAGGATTCCCGACAGGAGCAAATAGTTTCAGCAACCTGAATCATGAACAAACTGCCATGTTTATCATCGCCTTTTGGACTATTATGAACTCTGAATGATGGAATTACTCTCTAACAGAGGCTACATGTGCTGGTGAAGTGTGTTGAGCTAAAAGTCAGTTAAGGTTAGTTAATAGCAGGATTGTATACTGTATGTAAACAGGCTCAAACACACAAAACTAACCGCAGGTATACTACTGTAATAATAAATAATTTTACAGACTAATTATAGGTTTTTATGATAAGTCCATTTTTTTTTCATGAGGTGAATTTATACCAGTATATTGCAAATGATTTAATATCACCCATCCCTACAGCAAAAGATGGTCATGCATATCAGTCAAGCACACGTTTACATGGAAAGCCAAGGGGAAAGTGGATTGGGGGAAAGTAGAGCACTGGAATGGAAAAATGAGTTTTGTGTGAGAATCTCCTCTACTCTTTCCAGAACAGGAGATATGATTAATGATAAGCTGAACTGTCATGAACTTTCACCTTGACTGTTCCCCGTCGCAGGAATGACCTGCTCAATTCAGTCTGTGGCCAATTTCCAGAAATAGGCTAAAAGCATATATATTTTTGATCAGCACTTGAACTCTAACACTGACACTTCCATAAAAAGGATTGTTTGATTGCTTCTATTGTGATTTGGATAAAAGCATCTGCTAAATAACTAAAAGTTGATGCTTTATTCACACTTCAACTGTAACAGCAGAGAATAAAGCCCAGGGGTCATGATCTCTGCTTGGGGTCAACACGCTAACTCGAGTTTAAGGGTCAGAAACAGTGTTGAAACACAAGTCTAACAATGAAGACACACGCATGCAACTATTTTTGCAAAATCACAACACTTTTTTGTATACTAGGCTTTGAAAGAGCTGCCAACATCTTGTTATTCCACCCCTGAAGGACTATCTGCAATACATGAGTAACACTGAACACTAAACCACTTGACTAACTTAAATTGAAGCATGTGGAGCAATTACGACCATAATTACTACAAAAAAAGCCTGGTTTTATTTTTTTATATGCTTTTCTCTTTTTTCTGGCACACACCAGATGTCATCATTAATAATTTTACAAAATCAGTAAAAAAATGAAAATAAAAATCAACAAGTACCAAACCCAATTAGAAATTTGGCAACTAAAGGAAAAATACATTACCAGCAGGCGGTCACCTAGTCTTAAAATCCCTTGCTTTGATAAATGTGGCATGAAAATATGTTTGCTAAAATGTTGCTAAAATTGTTTTTTTTATGCATGGGTGATACACACTCACTGGCCACTTTATTAGGTACACTTGTCCAACAGCTCGTTTATACAAATTTCTAATCAGCCAATCACATGGCAGAAACTCAATGCATTTAGGCATGTAGACATGGTCAAGACGATCTGCTGCAGTTCAAAGCTAGCATCAGAATGGGAAAGAAAGGGGATTTAAGTGACTTTAAACGTGGCATGGTTGTTGGTGCCAGACGGGCTGCTCTGGGTTTTTCAGAAACTGCTGATCTACTGGGATGTTCACGCACAACCATCTCTAGGGTTTACAGAGAATGGTCCGACAAAGAGGAAATATCCAGTGAGCGGCGGTTCTGTGGGCGCAAATGCCTTGTTGATGCCAGAGGTCAGAGGAGAATGGCCAGATTGGTTCCAGCTGATAGAAAGGCAACAGTAACTCAAATAAGGACTTGTTTCAACCGAGGTCTGCAGAAGAGCATCTCTGAACCCACAACATGTCCAACCTTGAGGCGGATGGGCTACAGCAGCTGAAGACCACACCGGGTGCCGCTCCTGTGAGCTAAGAACAGGAAACTGAGGCTACAATTCACACAGGCTCACCAAAACTGGACAATAGAAGACTGGAGAAACGTTGCCTGGTCTGATGAGTCTCCATTTCTGCTGACACATTCAGATGCTCGGCTCAGAATTTGGCCTCAACAACATGAAAGCATGGATCCATCTTGCCTTGTATCAGCGGGTCAGGCTGGTGGTGGTGGTGTAATGGTGTGGGGGATATTTTCTTGGCACACTTTGGGTCCATTAGTACCAATTGAGCATGGTGTCAACGCCACAGCCTACTTGAGTATTGTTGCTGACCATGTCCATCCCTTTATGACCACAGTGTCTCCATCTTCTGATGGCTACTTCCAACAGGAAAGCGCCAATCATCTCAGACTGGTTTCTTGAAAATGACAATGAGTTCACTGTACTCAAACGGCCTCCACAGTCAGCAGATCTCAATCCAATAGAGCACCTTTGGGATGTGGTGGAACGGGAGATTGGCATCATGAATGTGCAGCCGACAAATCTGCAGAAACTGCGTGATGCTATCATGTCAATATGGAGCAAAATCTCTGAGGAATATTTCCAGTACCTTGTTGAATCTATGCTATGAAGAATTAAGGCAGTTCTGAAGTCAAACATGGGTTCAACCCGATACTAGCAAGATGTACCTAATATAAAGTGGCCGGTGATTGTATATTGCATCACCAAAAATGATTGAGCTGATGTCCATGTGTTGTGCGATAAGTCCATATATTGAATATTGTTACAGGCCTAATTTAGATCAAACATTTTCAGTTCTACATGCATATGTGCACTGAACAAATGCAGTATTTCAAAACGATTCACAGTTTACCCATCATTGGGGTCAGTATGTTGTAAATAATTGCAGTTTGTAACCTATATAAGCCATGATATAAGCTCTTTTCAATTTGTAGATTGCATTTCTGCACATGCACTGATTCTGAGCACACCAATGTAAACACTGCAGCGATAACAGTGACAGTAAAAGAGATGATAATGCCGTACAGCCCTGCGAGACCTCCACAAATCTATTATTTAAAGAAGCCTAATGATATTTCCACCTGAAGCAAAAGTGCATGTCACAGCAGACTCTCTCCCAGATAACGCAGGTGAAACATTAGCGCGGTGTGTTTCATTCCCCTCAAGCATTATTAAATACACATTTATATAAAGAAAGGAGTATAGATTTCCTCCTGTGTTCCTCAGGTTATTAAAGACTGAAACAGAAAGAAAATAATAATGCATTTAGATTATTGCCAAGCCAGTGGGAGAGATGTTAAACTCGGGAATTGAGAGGTTCTGGTGCAGAAATAAATCTTAATATAATGTAGTGTGTGCATAATAATCCGTAGCTCAGTCATTGTGATAGACAGCTTAAACTTAAGACATACTTTGAGGATGATAGTTGAGTTATAGTGACATCTGAAACCAGTGAAGAAATCTGATATATGGTAATATATGCAAATTACATACATGACATACAATTTTACATGTAAATGATTCACAGATTCAAATGATCTGATTAGAGTGAGTCTCCAGTAAATGATTCACTGATTCAAATGATTTGATTAGAGCGAGCGTCCAGTGAATGATTCACTGGTTTAAATGATCTGTTCAGAGTGAGTCTCGATTAATTGATTCACTGATTCAAATAATCTGTTCAGAGAAGGAGTGTCTAGTAATCGATTCACGGATTCAAATGAGCTGTTCAGTGTGAGTCTCGAAAAAATAATTCACTGATTTAAATGATCTGTTAAGTGTGAGTCTCCAGTAAAAGAGTCACTGATTCAAATGATCTGTTCAGAGTGAGTCACGAATAAATGATTCACTTATTCAAATGAATTGTTCACAGTCAGTGTCCAGTGAATGCTTCATCGATTCAAATGGTCTGTTCACAGTGAGTGTCCAATAAATGATTCACTTACTCAAAAGATCTATTCGCAGTGGGTGATCAGTAAACAATTAATTGATTCAAACAATCCATTTAGAGTGTGTTTTAAGTAATTGACTGATTCAAATGATCTGTTCAGAGTGAGTCTCCAGTAAACAATTCACTAATTCAAACAATCTGTTACGAGTGTCCAATAAACGATGAGGCTGATTCAAATGATATGTTTAGAGTGTTTCAAGTAAACGATTCACAGACTCAAATGATCTGTTCAGAGTGTGTCCAGTAAATGATTTACTGATTCAAATATTTTGTTCAAAGTGACTCTCCAGTAAATGATTCACTGTTTCAAATGATCCATTTACAGTGAGCGGCCAGTAAACAGTTTACTGATTCAAATGATCCAATTAAGAGTGTTTTTCCAGTAAGTGATTCACAGATTCAAATTATCCATTCAGAGTGCGTGTTAAGTAAATGATTCACTGATTTGAACAATCGGAGAGTCATCAGCTGGACTACACCGTTCATAGATGATGATGATGATGATGAAACAGACTGAAATCTCTGTTGTTATTTACTGAAGAGTCTCCACTCAGAGCATTGCGTCAGGCTGAATGTCAGTCACACACAGACAGCGCTGGTGTATGTGTGTGTGTGTGTGTGTGTGTGTGTGTGTGTGTGTATCTACGGCTCAAATCTTCAATCCGTCTTCAAACACACACCTGTCACTTCAGAAGACTTGTGGATGGGTCATACAGAGACCCTCTATGATATTGTTTATGACAGGAGGCTGTGTTTTAGCCTATGTTGACCTTGTTTATTATAGCCTGTTATGGTACGGTTCAGCACAGTTCGCTTTGGTTCGGTTTTGTTGGGCTTGGTTTGGATTATTGTTATTAAAATCTGTGTAAAATAAAAATCTGAAGTATTTATTTCGCTAATGCACATTTTTAATCTTTAGATAAACTGTCTAAAGTCTCCAGTAAATGATTTAGTGATTCATATGATCTATTCAGAGTGAGTCTCCAGCAAATGATTCATTGATTCAAATATTTAGTTCAGTTTGAGCCTCCAGTAAATGATTCACTGATTCAAATGGTCCATTCAAAGTGTGTCTCCAGTAAATAATTTACTGATTTAAATAAACCATTTATAGTGAGTCTTCAAAAATTGATTCACTAATTCAAATGTTTCAATCAGAGAGTCTGTAGTAAATAATTTATTGATTCAAATGATCTGTTCAAAGTCTCCAGTAAATGATTCACTGATTTAAGTGATTTGTTCAGTGTCTCCAGTAAATGATTCACTGATTTAGTTGTGGAGAACACTCGATGCATGAAATCAGCAGAGGTGATGATTCTCACATGAATATTTCCAGCAGTTTCTCCTCTGGCCTTTTATATTCAGTTCTGAAAGACTATCAAGGTTAGTGGCATTTAGCGATTTAGATGATATTCTTCACCCCGGCGTGTTTGAAATGTTAATGCACTTCTACAATACGACACGGATGTCAGAAAGTCAAGACTCTGTGTGCTGGATTCAGGAGCGCTTGAACATGTCTTCAATTATAGCTGAACAGAAATATTAGATTATGAAATGGGACAGAAATACTTTTGACATTCATTTGCAGCTGTATCTCCGCTGTCAGGGTCAAAGAGCAGCGGTACGGCAAAGGGAAACCGCTGAATACAACACTCTGATGATCAATACTGGACAATTACCAAATGTGTTCATCACTAGTGTACTAAAGAGCATATTTTAAGTATCTGTACTTCATCATACTGTATATTCACTTTAGGAAACGTTTACTTCATTTTTAAAGGGCACCTAGGTTACCACTTTTTCCAGATTTAATACAAGTCTTTTGTGTCTCCAGAATGTGTCTGTAAAGTTTCATCTCAAAACACCCATCAGATTTTTTATTATACCTGTCATAAGTTTCTCCTTTGTAGCATTTAGCATCAGTTAACGGTTTTTGTGTACTGTGCCTTTAAGGCTAGTCCTTCACGCCCACCGTTTCCACGTGCCTGGCAGCGGCTCCCTCGGCTGCATCAGACAACAGACAAACACGAAGGAATAAGATCTCACGTTTGTGAGGAAAAACTACAGTAAGAATCTTACCAATAAGTATTTGATGGATGTTGTGGAGTTGCAAGGATGAGTCACACACAATGTCGTTAAAAGTTCACGCACACACACAAATACACACACACACACAGCGCTGACAGGCACAGACACAGACAGCGCGCGTTTAGCTTTGCACTGTTTTTGCACGCAAATGTGACAGGATACAGGTTAATATCCACTGCTGTATGGATATCTGTTTTGTTAATGTACAAAATAAACTTGATTTAACGTCCAAAAACCGGGATTGAATTTATAATTGTTCTGACACGCGGCTGTGCTGATGAAGTAAATCTGAAGTAAATCGCTGTAATTTATTACACACATGCACTGTTTAAAAACATTTTAAACTTGTAAAACTCACTCTTGATCACATTTGATGATGATTGATGATCTTAGCAAACTGAACAGACTTTTATTCCCGGTTGCTTAAGTGTGCGCTCGTCCTGGTCCTGTGTCTGGTTGATATGATTATACACGTTACTACGGACACATGTTAATACGCAGCTGTCAATCAATTCGGTGGGCGGGGGGAATCGCACTCCTACGTCAAGTTGTGGTCGGTCTCAAAACCACTCCAATTGGTCCACCGTATTTATGTTGTTAAATACCTACTAATTCAAATGTATGAAATGTATGACCCGTGTTATTGTCATTTACACGGGGCTTCAGCGTCAACACTTGACAGAGGGCGTGTCTGAAGTTAGGGCTGACGTGATCATCATAACAGCGTCAGTCAATAAAATTAGTCAGCAATAGGCCACTGTCTGAGCTGGTGCATTTGCATACAGCAATCTTATTGGCTGACGTTTGAAGTTGAGCAAGTCCCAACTTCTGCAGCGAGCAACGCCACTGAAGCGGCACCGACGGATCCACAATGCAGTTCGGCAACGCCTGACGTTACCCATTCAAAGTGAATGAGAAGCGTTGAAGCTGACGCCCTGTGTGAATGGGGCGTTATTGCTCATCATAACACATTTCTAACCTCAGTTCAGAGTTTCCTCAGTTGAGAAGCAGATGAATAATTGCGGAGAGCAGAATAAAAAAGTCTGGATCATCCATCAGGGCAGAATCCTCCAGAACTCCTGATCTCAAACTGTTGGAGATCTTCAAACCGCATGCTTTATGGACCCTCATCTGACTCTCAGCAGCAGAAATAATGAATGCATTTGATCTGACATGAAAGAGCCTCTTCTGCACACACATAATTAATAATCAAATTTAGCAGGAGTTTAAAACAAGGACAAACATCCTATTAAGCGCTATTTATAGCTTATCTGATATTGTGCTTCAATGAACAGAATATGTATTAATACTCCATAACTATATGTAATACAAAAACTACATGTACAAATATAAAACTATAATTGTATTTAATAAACAAACATGCATAAATATTCACAATGACTTTGGTATTTGTCTTATTATATCATATTATATTTATAGAGTCACCAATCAAAGAAGAGTATGGCCAGTTAACCAATCAGAGAAGAGTGGGACCCTCTGACCAATTAGAGCAAGAAAAGGGCCATCTGACCAACCAGAGAAGACTATGACCAGCGAGCCAATCAGAGAAAAGTAGGACCATATAACCAATCAGAGAAGAGCATGGAGAGCTAACAATCACAGCAAAGTAGGACCACCTGACTAATCAAAGAAGATTATGGCCAGCTAACCAATCAAAGAGTAGAACCATCTGACCAATCAGAGCAGAGTATAACCATCTGACTAATCAAAAAATAGTACCATCTGACCAATCAGAAAAGAGTAGTACCATCTGACCAATCAGAGCAGACAGAGTAAAAACCATCTGAATAATCAGAAAAAGAGTAGAACAATCTGACCAATCAGAGAAGAGTAGGACCATCTGACCAATCAGAGCAGAGTACAACCATCTGACCAATCAGAAAAAGTAGGACCATTTGACCAATCAGAGCAGAGTACAACCATCTGACCAATCAGAAAAAAAGTAGGACCATCTAACCAATCAGAGCAAAGTAGAACCATATGACCAATCAGAAAAGAGTAATACCATCTGACCAAACAGAGAAAAGCAGAACCATCTGACCAATCAGAGCAGAGTACAACTATTTGACCAATCAGAGAACAGTAGGACCCTCTAATAAATGTATTCATAGTATAATATTTTACACCTCTGCTTTAAATATCTACTTAGCTAAAACAAATGGTCTTTAACAACAATTAATTCCAGTGAAAGCTGCCAGAACCCCTTGGCACATGAATATTAATGGTATGTAATTAATATTTCCTCCAGTCTATATATTGTTTGCAGAAACAATAGACTGTCAAGCTCCAACATGACAAAGAGACCGTATGAATAGACCATATGTGGCATTATAGCAGGTCATTATTCAATTCATTAAAGGCCACTGTCATGCAAAATCAACTCCTGCAAGCTGTTTGGACAGAAGTGTGTATCGTATAGTGTCTCTACTGTCCTATTAGAGTCTGAATTTTTTTTTTTTTAAATATATATATATATATATATATATCATGTATCTGCACAAACGTATTACTGTAAAGCATCCTGGAGAAAACATGCATGTACAGGAGAGATTTGGGAGACTCACTTATGCTGAACACTGTATATTATATTATTTTAATTGAGTTCTAGGTTATAACCTGCATTGGAATAATACTTAATTTCTTCTTCAATGATTTATGTGCACTAGAAGATTCAAATCTAATCTGTCCTCCAGTATTTTTTACTTTCTTCTTTTAGTGTATTTGTTTTATTCTGTCTTTCTTTGCTGATTTCTTCCTGGTCTTTGTTTTTTATACTTTCGTTTTATGGCACTGTATATGCTTGTAGCAATAAAACAAAGTTCTGAATTATGAGTAAAACAGTCAAAATGTTTGACTACAAATAAACATACCTAATATTTCCAATATATTAATAATAACGTTATAATATTTTAATCAATAATAATATAGTAATATTTTCCACGATCCTGTATTTTTTACTGCAGATTTTTATTAGATTATATTATTGTATTCTTAAATTAAACAAATACTTAATAAAATTAAATAAAAAGAAAATATTTAAATTGAACAAAAATTTAATTAAAGAAAATTAAAATTAATTAATTAAAAAAAACAAAAAAATTAAAATTTAATAAAAAATAAATTGAACAAAAATAAAAAATACAATTAAATTCTATTAAATTAAACAAAAACTAAATTAAATAAAATAATAAAATTAAATATTTTTTTATTAAATTAACTAAATTAAACAAAATCAAATTAAACAAAATTTAAATAAAATAAAACAAATTACCAAATTAAACAAAATCTAAATTAATTAAACAAAAAATAAATTCAAATAATATTAAATAAAATTAAACTAAATTACACAAAATCAAACATAAACAAAAATAAAATAAATAAAACATGTATTTAACAAAATAAAAATGAATTAAACAATAATTAAATTAACAAATTAAATTAAAAACATTGATCTGATTATTCTTATTCCTATTTCAACTGTGGCAATAAATTTACTGTGTGTTTATTATCTATGTGTTTATCCATAATATTAATATATACAATATTAATTTTAGAATAATTTACATCGTTATCTAAAATGTATTTTTCCCAGTAATTTACGATGCTTTATCTACAGTCTGTGTATTTTAATCACTTTTTTCTGTTATTTCATTTTTCATATTCACTTAAAAAAATAATGTCATAATATTAAATCAGAACTGAAGTATTTTTAGGTATTTAATATCTAGACTTCTGCGTGCAATTATCTGCAGGTGTAGCTTGGAAAATATTAATAAATTTTCCCTCATAAAAGGTGTAAAAATATAGCAGTAATTACCGAGTGAACTTTAGAGTGAGTGAATGCATTTTCTGACTCACTTCTTCAAGTAAATACACTAATTGTGTTTACAGGAATCACTGCTGAACAACAGAACTCTCCATTTAACAGTAAATTAAAACTAAATGATAAACTGTGGCTCTCCTGTGAGATGCTTTCACTCTTTATTTCACTGAAATTAACACGTCAAGGACTGCACTCGTTTGAGGCTCCTGTCACTTTAAAGACAGAAGATGCAGAGCAGCCAATCACAGCAGACTCACGGGTCATGTGACTGAACACATTTTAAACTTTAGAGATCTCTGTAGATCCTTCTCTATTTATTGATTTCATGCATTTAAAAGATTTAATAAAAAAAATTTATTAATAATAATAATAATAAAAAATAATAATAATATGAAAATAAGTCTGGTGAAAGTGTTTATTTACTCATTTATTTCATTTCATTTTATTTTGTCTTATTTTATACATACCTTTTTATATTTTATTTGATATTATTTATATTTATTTATTTATTATTAATGTTTATTTTATATTTTACTTTTTATATTATATTTAAATTTATTTATTTACTTTATTTTTATGTTTATATTTTGTTTTAAATGTTATTTCATATTTTTTTAATAATTTAAAGATAAAATACTAATTTATATTTTGTTTTATTTTTCATTTTTTATATTTTTTTATATTTTATTTATATTTAATTATGTCATTTTATATTATTTAAATTTATTTATTTACTTTTATGTTTAACTTTTATTTTGTTTATTAATTTTTAAGATAAAATACTACCAATAACATGAAGTTGTTTACATTTAATTTTAAATTTTACTTTATTTAAATTTATATTATTTAAATGCATTTATTTTTATTTATTTTAAAGTTTATATTTAATTTACATGTATTTATTATAAATTTTTAAGATCAAATACTATCAATTACATAAATGAGGTAAGATTGTTTAATTTTATTTACATTTATTTATTTTATTTATTATTAATTTTCAAGACCAAATACTACCAATTATATAAATGAGGTTATTTACATTTCATTTCATTTTATATTTTATTTATATTTATTTATTTATTTATATTTATTTATTTATTTATTTTTTACTTTTATTTGTTTAAATTTAACTGTTTATATATATTTTATTTACGTATATTTATTTTATTTATTATTATTTTTTAAAGATAAAATATTACCAATTATATAAATTACTCTTGCTGTACCTGCACAATGAGAACAAAAAATTGCTACGGTAGTATAGTACTGGATGTAAAAGGTATGTAACAGGTATTTTCTGAAAAACCTTTATTAAAATATTGGTATTATGTTGTCCAGAAATTAATATACACGCCATCATTCAATGATTATTTTATGGTTAAAAAAGTTGATTTTAATACACAAATATTTAGACTTTAAACGTACTTTATATTAAATAATTTATCTGCCACAACAAATTTAATAAATGACAATTATTACTTTAATTAGGCAAAAAAATACTCATTTAACAAACTAATAATTAATGATTAGTCTAAACGTAATGTACTATGTTGTTATATTTGTTATATTAAAATTGCTGTGTTTTTATATAAATATCTAATTTATGTATATTCCAAAATATGTAATGCACTTAAATCAGCCATCAACTCTCATGACAGGACAAAAGCAACCCATTTAGCACTTATGTCTTGTAAAATAATTTAGATTTGTTCCCTTTATAACTTGCATCAGGGCAGCAAATGGATGCTATTTCTGCCTTTGGGTGCAACATTAAGCTTGCAAATCTAAATGTGAAACCAACTAGAGAACAAGTTACAAAAGCGGAAGCAATATTGTTATTGCATTATGAAAGAGAGCAGAAAGCATACTAATGTTGCCCGTGCACTCAACACTTCTCCATCTTAGAAACTGTTGATTGCGTTGGAAAACAGGCTTGATTTGTTAGCGGTCGCTGATTATCTGCAACACTTTAGCATCTTTACTCTGTGCTTTATTCAGACTGTTCATGCAGATGCTACTAACTGTTTATATTATTTAATTAGAGGCAGTCAGAAATGGACAGAGAGGACAAACAAAGTCTGGAGAAGTAAGTAGTAAGTAATGTGTGTATTTATATATAGCGAATTTATCATGTATGGCCATACACCCAATGCGCTTCACAATCATGAGGGGGGTCTCTAGTGTGCAGCTTCACTTGGATGATGCGACGGCAGCCACAGGACAACAACACCAGTGCTTTTGTGTTGTTTCTAGTTCAAATATCTCAATATATCAATATCAAATATTATATCATCTTATAATAACGACAATAATAATGACAATAATAATAATATAATAATTGTGCAGCCCTACCACCCACCCAACCATCCATCCAACCAACATTTCATTCAATCAATCCACCCTCATCAACTCAATCCATTCAACAATCCACCCATCAACATTTCCATCAATCTACCTATCCATCAACCCATGCATCCACCCAACTACCCATTCACTAGTCTTTGATCAATCCACCCATCTACTCATCCATTAATCGCTCCATCCATCAAACCAATATTCCATTGATCAATCCACCCTTATAAACTCAATCCACCCACCAACTCACCTATCTTTCCATCCATCAATCCACTCACCCACCAATCAACCCATCCATCCTCAACAACTCAATCCATCCATCAATCCACCATCTATCCATCAACATGTGCATCAATCCACCCATCAATCAACCTTCCATCAAACCATCAAACCACCCACTCAACTGCATACCAATCCAACCACTTATACAATCTACCCATGCATCCACTTTTCGATCAATCTACCATCCATTTACTTAACCATCCATCCACCCACAAATAGGCATGGTCCGGTTTAAGATTCTGACGGTATGATAACCTTGGATAAAAATATCACGGTTTCACAGTATCACGGTATTGTGATTACTGCTATAAAATATATTCTTTTTTAAATGTGGGTTCCCTTTGAACACAATATATTTTATTTTGAGAAACATTTATAATATTTTGGAGCAGTAAACGTGCCAGGCCAAATAATAAAAATGAATCATTGACGTCTGCTGTCTTCATTAGTTTCAAAAACACTGATTTATTTACAATTTAAAATGGCATCTTTGGATATCTTTTCTGCTGAAGATACTGCTGTTGTAAAAAAATGTAAATAAAAAAAAATCGTACACATACCTTAGGAACGGTATTAGAGAAATTTTTGGCGGTATGAAAACCGGTCTACCCGTCGGCGGTTTACCCGTCCAAGCACTTTACGATCTACCTATAAGTCCACTTTTCCATCAATCCACCCTTTATTCCCAGTCCATTAATCAATTCATCTATTCACCCAACCATCCACCCATCAAACCAACCAATCAACCATCCACCCATCAATCCATCCATCCACCCATCAAACCATCCATCCATCAAACCTACCAATCAACCATCCACTAATCAATCCAACCACCAATCCATCCATCACCCATCAAACACATCAACCACCCATGCCCGATCAGTCAATCCATCCACCCATCAATCTATCCATTCACCCTACCATCGAACTAACCAACCAACCAACCATCCACCCACCCACCAAACCATCCATCCACCCATCAATCCATCCATCCACTCATCAAACAATCAACCATCCATCAAAGCAACCAACCATTCACCCAACAATCCATTCATCCATCCATCAAACCAACCAACCAACCATCCACCAATCAATCCATCCATCCACCCATCAAACAATCAACCATCCATCAAACCAACCAACCATCCATCCACCTATCAATCCATCCATCCACCCATCAAACCAACCAACCATCCACCAATCAATCCATCCATCCACACTATTATCAAACCAATCAACCAACCATCCACCCATCAATCCATCCATCCACCAATTATTATTATTATTATTATTATTATTATTATTATTATTATTATCATCCTCCATCTGCTCCTCCGCCCATCAGCATTGTGATACTGCACACCCCAGTCCGCCCTCTTTGCTTTCCATCATCAGCCCAGAGCTGTGGTTCAGTCTGGTCCAGGAGTAAACAGAGAGAAAAGTCAATAAACAGGAGCTGAGAGATGCTACTGTAGATTAGCGTCTGAGGTGTGACAGGAGAAGCAGCGCATCCCAGTTAACTGTGCAGACCAGAAGCGGGACAGCCATGATGCATTACAGGTGGAGGAAACCGAAGCTGAAGGCCATCAATCTTCACTTTAATCCAGCGCCGCTCGCTTCATCATATTGTCAAAGAGACACCGGGCCGAGCATGCAGATCGCCAAAGCAGAACAAACATGATCGATTAGCTAACGGCACACACTCGCGGAGCCACTGGAATCTTCTCATTTGTTTGGATGCTAATGATTTATTACTGTTGACGAGGCGCGGGTGACACACTGTGAAACTTTAGTCTCTTGTTTTGGTGGATCTGCATTGATATTCAGAGCGTAACCTTTAGCAGTCAGATACAGTTCAGTCCCGGCTGACATTTTCATTGCTCACCGTCGGTCCAGGTGCACAGACGACTGATGCGTTTTATGAGCTTTCAAAGAGACAAACCTATTAGACCACGCAGGACAGGTACTCCAACACTCCAAACACTCCCTCCAGCACCACAGAGACACGCAAATTACTACAGCTTTCACGCAAATCAATGGTTTATTGTGATTTCTGAACAAGGCAGGTCACTACACTGGAAAAAAAGTCTTTGTCTTGTTTCTAGTCCAAATATATAAAGATTTTTAAATCAAGAAGCATTTTCTAGACAAGCACAAAATGTTCTCTTGTTTTCAGAATTAATGAGTCAAAATTAAGTCAGTTTTACAGTAAAACATATATAAAGTGTTTTAAATAATATAAATAATTAAAAAATTATAATAATTAATGTTCTTTATATAAATATTTGTTATTAGCCACACAATTTAAGTTTAATTATTTGTTTTATCAGTTTAAACGTTTAGCCGTTTAATAATGACCCAAGTAATATTTAATAGGTTTATACTTTGTACCTCATATCTGGACAGACCCACACACCACCGCTAGATGGCGCCACTAACTCATTTAGTTCACTTGTGTCCACAGAATATAAGGCTAACATAAGGACAGATGACTTGCAGAGAATAATAACAAATGTGCGTCCAGGCTTTATTTATAAATGTACATAGAGCGCACGTATTAAAAGCAATTTCATAAGCTTGCATAAGTGTCAGTGGCTTTGTCACATTATAGGACTACACAATATCATTATGTTATACACACAGTAGGTCGGTCTACAATTACATCTGGAATAAATAACATCCAGAATTAAGCAGGTCGTCTACTTTATGATGATGGAGACACAAGAATCACATCCCTAATATATATAATCTTTTACTTATTAAACATTCCCTCGACTGAACTCGCCATGAGTGAGATGGTGAAAATAAAAGAACATCCGAGGAGAACGAGAACGAGGAGAAATCAGATGCTCAAAACATAATCTTTAAAATTATGATATATATAAAAAATGCAACAAATATATGACAGAGATTTGTGATACAACAACAGTGGATCATTAATGAAATCCTTATTTTCCACAGAGCGAAACATCATCCACCCAGTTTCTTTCTTCCGTTGAACACTAAAGAAGATATTTTGACAAATGTTGTAAATCGATAACCATTGTCTTCTATAGTATTAGACTACTACAGTAGTCAATGGTTACAGGTTTCCAGCATTTTTTAAAATATCTTCTTTAGTGTTTAACAGAAGAATCTTAAAAGGGTTTGGAACCACTTGAGGGAGAGTAAACTCCTTGAGTAAATGTTAATTTCTGTGTGAACTGACCCTTATAAAACTCAAAAAGCAGGAAAGATGAATGCCTGTGTGTGTGTGTGTGTGTGTGTGTGTGTGTGTGTGTGTGTGTGTGT
>CAIGQZ010035013.1:3093416-3105748 GCA_903798205.1 Danio tinwini | reverse complement strand
AGAGACAGGACAGACTTGAGTTGACCAGGTGAAGACAGGAGAGACTTTGGCGGACCAGACAAAGACAGAAAAGACTTTGGTGGACTAGACTGAGATAAAACTAAATGGAGACAGGAGGGACATGGACAGACCAGACAGAGACAGGAGAGACTTTGGTTGACCAGACAGATGCAGGATCGATTTTGGCAGACCAAATAGAGACAAGAGAGACTTGGGTGGACCAGACGGAGACAGGTTAGACTTTAATGGACCAGATGGAGATAGGACCAAATGGAGACAGGATAGACTTTGGCGGACCAGACAGAGACATGAGAGACTTTGGCAGACCAGACGGAGACAGTAGAAAGTTTGGCAGACCAGACAGAGACAGTCCCCTGGGTTGCCATGTATGTATTTTTAGCTCATGATTATTTTTATGCAGACCTGGAAACCTTGGTGTCATTTTAAAGGAAAATGCCTTTTAAGATCCTAATTTTTCTTCTTTTTTTTTTGCAGTTTCTCACGTTTCTAAAATAATTGTGACGTAGTTAACAGGCTTAATATGATCTATACCAGTGGTCGGGAACCTATGGCTCGCGAGCCACCTGTGGCTCTTTGACCAAAAATAGGTGGCTCTCCAGCTGTCTCCCTTTTTCCTATTGAAAATACATTTACAATTCCCTCGCTATTGTAATTTTATTTTGTAGGAAAAAGAATAAAAACTCAACGTTTCAAACAATGCGTGTGTGCGGCGCAGTGAATAACTTGTGTTTCTATGGTAACCACGCGAGCGCGCACATAATTTCAAAAAACTTTCATGAGTGGGGATGGCAAAAAGAAATTCTGAGAAACATCGAAAGTTTCAAAATGAGTGGGCAGAAATTATTGATGGCTCTGCTGCTCTGCCCTGTCTGATCTGCACCAAATGCATTTTGTCTTGTAAAACATCAAATGTTAAGAGACATTTTGAAACCCACCATGCTGCTTTTGCGGCAAAGAACCAGCCGAGTGAAAGACGAAAGAAGGCGTGTGAGGAGCTCCAGCATAAACTGCAAACCAGACAAATACAGTAGAGGCAGGACGGGAGTTTGGACAGGGGCATGTGGGAATGTGAGTGCTGTGAGATCATTGGAGCTCGCAAGGCAAAGAAAACCTTTTACAAACGGCAAATAAGTCGTGTATGCAGCTAAGTACAGCAAATAAACTGTTTGAGGCAGTGCTTAATCTGAGCTTTAATTTGAATCTTGTTCCGAGAACTGTCAGATATTCGTGTATTGCGTTCTGGTATTTATTTTAGATGATCCGGCATAACTTGTGTGTGGTGAATACCTGTGTGTGTGTGTGACATCCAACGCCTCAGTTTGTCACGCAGTTACATGAATCGGTCTTGAACGATTTGTTAATTTTGAACGAATCGTCACTCGAGAACGATGAGTCATCTCAGGGAGTGATTCGTTCATTCGCGCATGCGCACATTTGTGCCGGTGAAGGAGAAAATTAGTTCATTTTTCGAGTTCTCTATCGGGTTTGAATCGTTCGTTCTTCACATGAGAGACAGAAGCCAATCATATGCATTTAGAGCTGGAAAAAGATTTGATCTGTTCATTTCTCGAGTCCTCGGTTTCGAGTCATCTCTTTACATACTAGTACTAGTAACTGTATAGTTATAACTATACTAGTAAAAGCTGTTACATGATGAACGAATAACTCAGAAAGTAGTGTGATCAACGTTTGGGCTAGTTGTAGTTGTGTTTGGAAGCATCTCGTAACATTTTAATGTTATTTTCGCAAATTGAACGAAATGATTCGGAAAAAAAGATTCGTTCATCTCTATGAACGAGACTCAAAGGTCAGAGTCAGTAAAATGATCCGAACTTCCCATGAGTCAGAGTGAAAAACAACGAGCAAAGCTGTGTCGAGTCAAGTGTGTGTGCGCTCATAAAGGTAGTCACTTTTGACCAATCAGCTTTCTTTTGTTTACAATCACGCTCATTGGTTGGTGATTATTGTTTCGCGCGCAGTGAGCAGCGAAAATAAATGATGGCATCGTGGCCTACTAAATAACATCTGTATTTTCAAAATGCCAGAGGCAGTCAAGCCGTATTTATATTTTTTTAAACCGAGAGGAAATCTGATAATGAGCCGGATAAAGAGAAGATGAAACGAATGGATCAGGAGACAGCAGCAAAACGATCTCAAGTCAGCCAGAAAACATGACGGAAGAGGTAACTGGGCTCATCTGGAAGTTTAGACTGAGTGAGTGATTTTTGCTTGGCACATAATAGTGAAGTGAACTGAGTGTCAGTGGTGTTAATAAACTGAATAGTGATGTTTTATGCTTTTTTCGCTATAACCGCTGAGTAGGGTCAGGTTCCGGTGTCCTGACATTTTATACTACCCATCAGATTATGTTACCAACAAATATATGGATGGATGGATGGATGGATGGATGGATAAATGGATGGATGGATGGATGGATGGATAAAGTCACGTGTCTCTTTAAAAAAAATGCATTTGCCAAAAAACCCCCAGAAATGGCTCTTTGCTGAAAAAGGTTTCCGACCCCTGATCTATACCTTACTATCTCCAACACTCAATACTGCACAAATCCTTTTTTATGTTATTTTATTTAATTTTATAAACATCATTCAGCAACATCAGCTTTTTCACTTATCCGTTGCTCTTTCCTATAGAAAAGACAGGCACATACAGACACTAAAACAACTGCTGTAACCTACAACACTTCATCCACGTAGTCAAGAAAATAAAAGTTAAACAACCAATATAAAGTCTAGTTTTCTCATGCAGGGTTGCCATGTATGCAGTCAACTTTGTGGCTAGAGTTTACTTTTGTTTTGCTGACCAGGCAACACAGCTGTTACTTTACAATGAGGAAAATTTATCTTGAGATGTTTCTTTATTACTTTTATGCTGTTAACAGGTATAGTATCATACACACATTACTAGTTCGAATAATTATTACTGCACAATATTCAATATTAAAAAAAGAAAAAGAAACAATCAACAAAATCAGCTTTTCCTAGTTTAATGCTCTTTTCCTTTAAACACTTATGGTAACACTTTAAAATAAGGGTCCATTAGTTAATGTATTTACTACTGTAACATAAACAAACAATTAGTAATACATTCATTACAATATTTATTATTCCTTGTTAATGTTATTCAAGTTAAATAACGTTAGTTCATGTTAACTCACTGTGCATTAACTAATGTTAACAAGTGCAACTTTGGATTTGAATAATAATGCATTAGTTAATGTTGCACTTTCATTAATTAATGCTTTACAAGATAGTTAATGTCTTGTAAATACATCAACTAACATTAACTAATGGACTATTGTTCTAAAGTGTGACCAAAAAAACAAACACATGCATTAAAACTAATCCTCTATATTAAGACATTACAGCCCTTCACCCATATAATTGTCCTTTAGTTCTCAAGCCAACGATCTGCTACTTCCACTAACACTAATTTGATTTGTCAGACATGAAGCGTGACTCATTAGCACTCCTCGAACATGATTCTGAAACTTTCTTCCAAGAAATGTGTAAAAAACAGGATTGATGCAGAAATACAAGCGAGCGATGTTACTGGTGATGTAGACGGCATAGGGGAGAACACTGTTACAGTTCTCGTGTTCGAGATCCTTATGCTCTACTATCATCAGTATGACATTATACGGGCTCCAGAACACGAAAAACATCATGACTATTACGAAAACCAAGCGTACAGTGCGGTGTTTACCGATCATTCGAGTGTGCAAGATGGTTAGTGTTATCCTGAAGTAGCAGTAGACAAACACAATCAGCGGGAAAATGAAGAACAAAACAATCTGCTTGTAAAAGCTGAAGATCCTCCATTCGTTTTCACTCTGGTCTTCACACAGCAGTCCGTCCATCTGAGACTTTTCAACCGTGAAATGAATGAAATATTCGAGGCTTGCGATAAGGCTGATAACCCAGACGGTCACAGATAATGATGCAGCGTAGAAGCTTCTGCGTTGTTTATTTGCCACTACACAATGAACTACAGCCAGGTATCTGTCAAATGTCATGAGCGTGAGGAAGAGGATGGAGCTGTAGAACCCTAGATAGTATGCACTGGTCACCAGCTTACAGAGAGCAACTCCAAAGATCCATTCACTGGAGTGATAAACAGCCTGAAATGGGAGCGTGAGGGTAAAAATGATGTTGGAGGCCACCAGGTTGATGAGGAAGATATTTGTGACCGTGTTCAGCTTCTCAAACTTGTAGACGACCAGCAGAACCACTCCATTGCCAAGAATGCTGACGATAAAAATAATATAGTAGAACATTGGAAGAAATGTTCTGCCAAACTCACTGATGTCAATAAAGCTGCAAGTGCCAGTTTCAGAGCTCATCGGTGTAAAGTTTTCATAGTAGTCTGGTGTTGTATTGAACGTTTCCATCTTAGTGGTGATCTCCACAACCTGCAGGAGTGAGTTAGTTTATTACAATGATTGGATATATATTGAATGAACAATCATAGGTTTTAAAATGTACACACCTCAGAGCAGTGTTTCTGTTCAGTTGATCTGCTGTAGTCTACTAGCGTGAAGTGGCAGGGATTGACTTGCATCTGTACTTGCAAAAAACTCTGACTAATATCTTGTCATCCTTAACTTCCTTTTCATGACGTTTTCCCCAGGACTGAGCAAGCATAGGCTTCACTTACTAACAGCTTGCATGTCTATTGTCATATAACCAGCAAGGTTTTATTAGACTAAGTCATTATTAGAAAATATGGTGCTACATTATAATAGGTGACCTCGACTAATATGTTCAGTACTTACATGAAATGAATCATCTGTTGCAATGTGCTTCGGTAGGTTTATTTTTAGGCAAGGCTAGATCATTTAATTTGATTTAGTTTTCTTTTGTTTCACAGGCAATAAGACTGATAAATAATCTTAAGAAGTCGTCAGCTGGGCTGTTTATTGTGTTTTATCCTATTTATTTCTTATATATTGTTGAATGTGAACATGTTTTTATTTATTTAATTTAATAAGAGCATTCGTTTTAGTGCCTGTATGCGTTTTTATTTTCATTTTTAGAATAATTAGTTAACGATAGTTGATATTTACATTAACGATGTACAGTATGCATAGTCTTGTAAAGCATTTATTAATCATAGTGCAACATTAACTAATGCATTATTAAAATCTAAAGTTGCACATGTTAACATTAGTTAATATTTAACTTAACACAAATTAAATGTTAATAAAAATGAATAAATACTGTTTGTCACCTTAGGGAAAAAGATTTTTCCAAACAACAGGACAAAGACAAATGTTCACATTCAAATATATATAAGAAATAAGAAATAAATAGGATAAAACACAATAAACAGCCCAGCTGACTTCTACTGAAGTGTATTTATCAGTCTTATTGCCTGTGGGACAAAAGAAAATGTAGTCCTGTACATATTGTGCTTATGATTGATTAAATGCATGCATGTAAATGCATCTGTAATTAATTTCTGTAATCTCATCTTTAATTACACTGTTGATCAACCCTTATATATTTTTTATTAGAATATGCAAAAAGGTACACAAATTGGGATCATACAAAGAAAATAAAACATAAAAAATGACAACGAAAAACAAAAACAACAACAATACAGTCAGGTACTGGCAGGTGCATGTGTGCGTGCATGTGCGTGCGTGTGTGTGTGTGTGTGCGTGTGTGTGTATGTGTGTGCGCGTGTGCATGTAAAGGTAACATGGTGGACAGGTCAAAGTACATACATAAGGGTCAATAACAGTCTATAAATGAAGCAAGTGTCATAGATATAAATAAACAAATAGAAAGAGACCAGTCAGTGGTAAAGAGTGACAACAACGCTAATAATGTATGATAGTAATAATGACAGTAAAGAGAAAGGACAACAGTAATAACTGACAATAACAATAACAATAAATCACAAGTACTACACCAACTGCTACTACAGAAAGTTACTAATTGCTACTACAGCCACAACAACTATTACTACTACGTCTACAACTACTGATACTACTACAACATCTACTACAACTGACACTACTAGAACAACTTCTCCTACTACTACTACTGATACTACTACAGTAATCACTAGTACTACAACATCTATATCAACAAAATCTACTACCTCTGATACTACTACACAGACTACTACTACTACTACACCAACACCTTTACTACTTCTGGTACCACTACACCAATGACATCTACTACTACAGAAACTACTACAACTACTACTTCAACAATCCCAACTACAAATACAATCGTTACTACTACAATGACTACTACTACTACTACTACTACTACTACAACAACAACAACTACAGCAACCTGAATAATGACAATAGTAGAAATACTTGTAATAATAATAATGAGGAGATAAAGGGAGGACAAGTCAGAATAGTAATGATAATAATGGTAACAAGAGTAAAAGTCATACTATTAATATTAATAGTGAGGAGGTGAGGGGAGGTTGGGAAATCAGGAAGAGGACCAAAAATGATAATAATGAATAATAGTAATAATAATAATAATAATAGTAAGTAGAAGAAAGGAAATAGGAGAAGAAAAAGGAAAAACTGAAAAGGAAGGGGAAGAGTGGAAAAAAAAGTAGAATAATAAAGCGCTGCAAACAAAACAATGAGAATAATAAAAAACGTTACTATAATAATGATAATATACAAATAATAAAAACTAAAAGTAAAGAATAATATTAAAAAGAAGAACTTAACTAACAATTTGATGAATTAATAATAGTATAATAATAATAATAATAATAATAATAATAATAATAATAATAATAGTAGTATATTTTAAACCTACCCATACCACCAAACCTGTCTCTATCCCTACCCGTATACCACCCCAATATTATCAGAAATGTTCTGCAATACATTATAAACACGGTATGTTGTTGATGCAAGTACATAGTAATTAAAGCCACCCTAATATAAAGTACAAGCTGCATTAAAATACAAAGAGCTCCATCTGATTTGCATTGTTTAACTTCAATTTAGTAATTCTAAATTGAAAGATATGATGGGACATGAAGCCAAAATGACAACACAGAGCGTGAATTATGTAGCCAGAGGTACATATGGCTGCATTTCATCTTTATAACGAATGCTGCCAGGTAGTATGATGCAGCCGACAGCTTCTCTTTCTTTTTATGCTATCAGCTGATCACTTACTTCCGTGTGGATGGCTTTTCTGCTGTTACCAGTTTGCCCAGTGGCTCACCATGTACACCGGTGGACTTGAGATGCAAAGAGGAGTTGACCGCAACAATGGGGTTCAAGTCGAGTGAAGAACGGTTCCAGAAAGCAGGTAAGACAAAAAAAGAAAGGCAAAAAATAAAATAAACAAGTAAATACCAGAGTGAGAACATGGTGAGATCTGAAAATGTGGTAAAAATCAGGCGAGGATTTTTCTTTTTCTGGATTGCTTTTGACAACACTGTCGGTTGGGTTTAAAGAAGGGGGTAGATGGAGGTATCAGTTGGTCAGTGAGTCGACAGCGGCCTCTGGTGGATTTACGTGAGAACAGCAGGCATGAATGGCACTTGCGAGATAAATCTGAGATCTGAACATGCATACACAGATGACATGCATAGGTTTTGTAGTGATTATGAGACAATTACATCAGTTTAATGTGTACGTGTCTTGTGGTTTTATTCCAGGAGTAGTTTTCTTTAATCCTCAGATCATAATCTGCTTTTTCCTAATCTAATAATCTTCATAATATGCTGTTTTTGCAATCATGACAAGTCCCTGACCTATGACTGGCTTATTAGTTGGTATTATATCTACAACGCAGTTCTGACATTTGTCATATCCAAGGAGGGTGAATTCCCAGATTGGTAAATAATGAAATGAACTTCTACCACTGAATGATGCGATTCCTCACTTTTAGTTTCATTTGTTTAGTGTGTTCAAGACACCGGTGAGCTGGAGGAGTGATGGGAAAGAATTGAGTAAGTGATATTGGTATGTAAGCTGATGTATCATGAGTTCTGAGGAATTGGTTTTCATTATTTGGTTGTGCAGTTTAGTGATACTGTAGTTCATTATTACTGTTGTCATTGTTATTATCGTGGATTTATTATATTGTATTATTAGACCTTACCTGTTTAAAAAAGAAGTGTGTGTGTGTATGTCTGTGTGTGTGTGTGTGTGTGTGTGTGTGTGTGTGTTGGGGGGTGGGGGGTGACGGGAAGTTGGGAAGGGTGCTATGGGGTTACAACACCACACAAACAATTGTCAATAAATAAGTGAAAAATGAGTTAAGTAACCTCAAATAATTATATTTTATTAGAGTTTATTGACATCAATCAATCAACATCATCAGGACTATTACTTGTGTATCGCACTTTTTTCCAAAAAGGATTACAGCTCTATGTTAAGAAACTACACTTCACCAATAAGTATTATTAAATCATTTATATTTTATCAATTGATAATCGATAAATAAATAATTATCACTTATTCTTAACTGATGTTTTCTCGTAATTTTGTAAGCAATATAAAGTAATCCTTCATTAAGATGATGATCTGACACTCAGTGGCGTTTCTGGGGGGGGGGCTGGTGCCTCCGTGTCAATATATTTCAATAATATCAAAAATTTTGTGTCAAAACACCATGGAGAAGCGAGATCAGCCATCGGAGGCAGACTGCGGATATATAACTGAGGCCAGTGTTGCCAGATGTAGCTGACTGATTCCAGCCCAAAAACTATCCTAAACCCGCTGAAATGCACATACATGCATGCAATTCAAGTCAAAACCGCCCAATCTGGCAACACTGACTGAGGCCTCTCTCGCGCGCTCTCGCTCTCGCTCTCGCTCTCGCTCTCTGTCAGTGATGGTGCTGCTCGCATCAGTTCCTTGCATTCGTCAAAAGTTAACCCCCAAATTGACAGGTTATAAACAGATTCAGTCATGTTCATGTTGTGAAACACTATCAAAATGTCCACTGTTGATTATGTTAGACTGCTGTTTTCAATAGCGATTTTAACACTTTTAATATAGGAAGTCCTCGACTATGCAGAGGCTATAATTAATCAGACGTTGAGTGTACATAGTTTTACGTTAGGAAATGCAGTCTTGAATTTACATATAGTCAACAGATACCGGAGAACAGATGCAACACAATGATTAAATATAGTGTTCAGTCACGCTCATGTAAAGATTTAATATTCAACTCGTTTAGTTTTGCCTTCATTCATTTTTGTTTTCAGTCGTGACATCAAGCACGAGTCTTCAACACATGATTATTTACAACACGCTTTAAACATAATAGTTTAATTTCTAATAACTACTTTATTATCTTTCCCATGGTGACAGAGAGTGCAGAATATTTGACTTATTTTGCTAGATTTTGCAAGTTGTATCCAGACAAAGTCCCCTTAAGTATTCTGTAGTCTTTGATTTAGATTAAAGTGTAATTTAAAGACTTGTTCACTAGGAAAGTTAGAATAATTAGTCAAGTTCTTGTAAAACTGGTTTGTTGTGTAGACAGTCAAAAATATAGAGTAAATATTTCTTAAGGAGGCTAATAATACTGACCTTAACATTGTTTTAGAAAATTAAAAACTGCTTGTACTCAAGGAATAAACTATAAGAAATAAGACTTATTATGACTCCAGAATATTATTTGTTTGTTTGTTTTACAGGGAATACTGTGAAGATCTCCTTGGTTTGTTAAAGATCACTTGGAAAACATTACTTTAAGTTAATGGGAGGGCAAAGAAGTTGACTTCAACTGCGTCTGTTCAAGTTTACAGGTGCAAAAATGAGCCTTGATGTACCTGAATGTTAGAAATGTCTTATCCTGCTACAATACACAGTTACTTGTCAAATAAATTGACATGGAAGATTATCTTGAGTTTATTTAAGTAGCTTGTTTATGAAGACTGCAAAGTGATACATGAAAACAAAGACTTTGAATAACTGTTTAAGTATTTTGGGATGTATGTTAAAGTGTGCTCCCTAAAAGTACATGTGGCCCCTGCACCCCCCCCCAGTTACTCTGGTCTAGAACTGCCACTGCTGACACTTCTGCTGCCACAAATCTGCCTTGTTAAACACGAATCCTGATTCAAACACATTTCCCGAACGTGATTCTGAAACTTTCTGCCCAGAAAGATGAAAAAAACAGGATTGATGCAGAAATACAAGCGAGCGACGTTGTTAGTGACATACACTGCATGTGGAAGCTTGCTGTTACAGTCGTTTGGATCTTTATACTCCCTCATAACCAACACAATATTATACGGGCTCCAGAACACAAAGAACATCAGCACTGTGACGAAAATCACCCGTATGGTGTGGTGTTTCTTCATCATCCGAGTGTGCATCACGGTTAGTGTTATCCTGAAGTAGCAGTAGACAAACACAACCAGCGGGAAGAGAAAAAACAACACAAACTGCTTGTAAAGGCTGATGGTTTTCCATTTTCCATCTCTCGGGTCATTGCATAACAGTCCACCCAATTGGGACTCTTCAACTGTGAAATGGATGAAATATTCGAGGCTTGCGAGAAGGCTAATAATCCAGACGGCCACAGATAATGATGCAGCGTAGAAGCTTCTGCGTTGGGTATTGGCCATTATACAATGAACTACAGCCAGATATCTGTCAAATGTCATGAGTGTGAGGAAGAGGATGGAGCTGTAGAACCCTAAATAGTATGCGCTGGTCACCAGCTTACAGAGAGCAACTCCAAAGATCCATTCACTGGAGTGATAAACAGCCTGAAATGGGAGCGTGAGGGTAAAAATGATGTTGGAGACCACCAGGTTGATGAGGAAGATATTTGTGACCGTGTTCAGCTTCTCAAACTTGTAGATGACCAGCAGAACCACTCCATTGCCCAGAATGCTGATGATAAAGATGACGTAGTAGAAGGGGGGAAGAAATGTTTTGCCAAAATCATTGGTGCCAATGGGGCTGCACTGCCAATCGCCAGGTGAATAGTCTTCATAGGGAAATGGTGTTGAATTGGATGTTTCCATCTTAGAGGTGATCTCTACAACCTGCAGAAGTGAGTTAGTTTATTAATATTATTGGCTGAGTAAACAATCTTGAGTAGGTTTTAATTGTACACATACCTCAGAGCAGCTTTGACAGTGTTTGTCAGCTGTAGTCTTCAAATGGGGAGCGGCACGGATTGACTTGCGTCTGTAGTTGCAATAATCTGACTCATATCTTCCGTTATCCTTCCTTTTATTACACCATCAGGTTCTTCTCAAAAATGAGCAAGCTTTTTTTAAACTTACTAACTGCTTACATGATTATTATCATAGCAGACAAGATCTGTTAGACCAAGTTATTATTAGAAAGGATCAGAACTTAACTTAATAATTTCCTTAATTAACAAAGTCTGAATTTAAAAACCCAATGTGATTCCTTTAGGGCAACATGGTGGCTCAGTGGTTAGCACTTTGTCCTCACAGTAAGAAGGTCACAGGTTCAAGTCCTGGCTGGGTCAGTTGGTGTTTCTGTGTGGAGTTTGCATGTTCTCCCCATGTTGACGTGGGTTTTCTCCGGGTGCTCTGGTTTCCCCCACAGTCCAAACACATGCACTATAGGGGAATTGATCAACTAAACTGGCTGTAGTGTATGAGTGTGTGTGTGTGTGTGTGTGTGTGTGAATGAGTGTGTATGGGTGTTTCCCAGTATTTTAGAAAAAATGTACCTCCCTCTGTCATTACATTCTTCTTGGAGAGCAGATATTTCAGAACTTTCTCCCAGCTTTGATTGGGATGAAGTCTGGGCAATGGTAATGCTTGCATCCAGGAACCCGGATCATCAATAGATTCATTTAAACTTCATCCATAGGACCAATATTGCTCCACGCAAACTTTATAGCATGAAGCTTAAACTTGATCCTAAATGCACTTTCTGTCATACAGGCGAAACTGGTACGTTCTTTCACATGATTTGGGACTGTCCTGGGCTTGGTTATTTTTGGAATATGGTTAAACAAAATTTGTGTTCAATACTAAACGTTTCAGTCCCTCTCACCCCCTCTATTTTCATTTTAAATGATTTTTCTGATCTCCAACTTAACAAAATTCAAAAGCGAGTGTTTTTAGCTGGCTTGACAAAAGAAAAGAAATTAGTTGCGACAAGATGGAAGCCTCCACATTCTCTTAATCATCATCATTGGATTCTTACTTTTCTTCTTTGCATTCTTATTGTCAAGAGAAAACACCATCAGACTTTGGGCTGAAACCTTGGACAAAATTTGAATCAAGGAGACATCAAAAAGCAGAAACTTCTGGTTCCAGGCCCCATAATTTATTTTTATTTT
>CAIGQZ010035013.1:3081078-3093016 GCA_903798205.1 Danio tinwini | reverse complement strand
TTTTTTGTCTTTATAGTAATTTAAGGTTCCCTGTTTGGGCTTCTAATAACTTTTCTTCATTGGCCTAGACCTCTTTCAGCACGGTTTTGAATACCTCTATTTGTCTATTACCATTCTTTTATTTATTTATTTTACTGGCTTAATTTTTCCTTTAACCTTAAATACATCTTTTGTTTATTGCCTTTATCGATTTAGAATTTGTTTTATGTATATGTATTTATGTGTGTATGTATATATATATATTTTTTTCTTAATATTTAATTTTATTATTTTAATTTGTCTTTGTCATTTACACTTCAGTTTTTCCTTTTTATTGTCACTATTGTTGCTATTGTTGGCACTATAATTAATACTATTATTTATTGGTTATTAGATGTATATCTATGCACTTTGCTATATGCTGATTGTCTATGGCTTGTTTTTATGTGTTCAAAAATACATAATAAAAGAAAAATTTGATGGGTGTTTCCTAGTACTGGGTTGCAACTAGAAGGGCATCTGCTGTGTAAAACATATGCTGGATAAGTTGGTGGTTCATTCCACTGTGGCAACCCCTGATGAATAAAAGAATTGAACTGAAGGAAAATGAAAGATTGAATGATTCTTTTAGTGACCTATGAAATCCATTATATAGTTCTGACGTTTGAAGTTAGTGTTTTACACTTGCTTTAAATAAAAATAGTGCACTGAAAAAAAGTTTGATAAAAATGTTAGAGTAAAACATTAAATAAGGTAGTCTAGCTATTTATCATCAAAATATTTAATATTTTTCATGAGAAAATGCAATACATTTGTGTTGATTCATTATAACTGCATCTGTCACATGTTCTCTTAAGGCAGTTTAAATACTGAACAGTATGCTGAAATGTAAATAATATTAAGTCATAAAGCTGTTTAAAACACATTCAATAATTCAATGGCACTGGCAGTTTTAAAACCGGATTAATAATCAGACAACTGTGATTATAAAATCTTGATGACAGAACCCAGTGAGCCCAACACCACGGTGCACAACTTTTGTTATATGAAACAGGCTTATCTGGATGAGCTTTATGGGAATCGGTAAGCAGATTCAGCTCCAGTAATTTTCTTTTGGAAACCCACGACCTTTCTTCTGGAGCTCAGCACTGTTACACTGTAAACGCCATCACCATCCTCCACTGAAGGTAAGGGAGAGTCACCATCACCAGGCTCTGTTGAGGAAATACAGGTTAAAGTTGGGACATGTGAAACAAGGATAGCTTGTGTAATTTTCATAAAGTTTGACCTGGAAGTATACTGGATTGATTTCCTTGATGATTTAAGAAGGAACACATAATCTGATGTTCCTGGTGGAAAGCTGTACCTTGTGTCCAGGTAAATATTCAAAAATAGTGGACCTGTAAAGCCTACTGATGGATTCTTATAGGTCAGAAATGCTTCATCATGTTTCTGGAGATCTACCTTCCTGCAGAGTCAATTAAACAAACCTGTCTTTAATTACCAAGTACTCCTTCAGATTCTGCCTAGTTGGTTTAGTTGTGTTTAATCAGGGTCGAAGCTGAACTCTGAAGGAAGATATTTTCCATTTCTCCAAAGCCACTTTTGATGTGTTGTAACTGCTGACTACTAATGTCAAAGTTGTTCTCTGCAGGTTGATTCTTGGTTGACGCAAACACTATACAATCTTTACACAGAATAGCCTCCTGGTCCAGCCTGGATCTTCCTGCTGTGATGCGTCTGTCCACTGAAGGACATCCACAATTAAATTAGCAAACAGTTTTCTGCCTACAGATGGATTGTTGTAGGTCAGATGAGCCCAATCCTGTTCCTGAGATCTACCTTTCTGCAGAGTTCAGCTGCAACCCTGATCAAACACACCTGTCCTTAATTATCAGGTGTTCCTTCAGATTCTGCTTATTTTAGCTGTGTTTGATCAGGGTTGAAGCTTCTGAACCCCTTCTGCTTCTGAAGCAGGCTGAACTCTGCAGTAAGGTAGATCTCCAAGAACTGGATTGGTCCTCCAGAAACTAGATTTGGCTCCACTGTTTTAGATGATTGTGAGCTGAGTCTCAGATCTTCTCATTCTCCTAGAACCAACGAATAACCAATAACATGGTACCCTAGACCAGGGGAACATGGGTGGTTTGTGGCTGAGAACACACTCAAATGGACTTTGTGACTATTCAGCACACCAGTGAACGGATTCCTGGAGCTCTTCAGTTTTTAAGCAGAAGGTTTAGTGGAAATATCAAATTTCCTAGATCTTTCTGCACCCCCATCAGTTTATGGTGGTATCCTGTCGATAGATTGATGGTCACGTCTTGGAGTTTCATGAAAGATCTGCAAAGCTTGATTCCAAACCAGGCTCCTCTGTTTGAAACAATATCCGTAAGGATGTCAAGGGCAGTAAAGGACAGGCAGTGGAAGGTTCTTGTCAAATGGGACATCATTACGAAAAATCAAACGTACAGTGCGGTGTTTAACGATCATCCGAGTGTGCATGAAGGTTAGTGTTGTCCTGAAGTAGCAGTAGACAAACACAACCAGAGAGAAGAGGAAGAACAACACAAACTGCTTGTAGAAGCTGAAGATCCTCCCTTTGCTTTAACTCGGGTCTTTACACAATGATCCATCCAATTGGGACTCTTCAAGGCTTGCGAGAAGGCTAATAACCCAGACGGCCACAGATAATGATGCAGCGTAGAAGCTTCTGCGTTGGTTATTTGCAACTACACGATGAACTACAGCCAGATATCTGTCAAATGTCATGAGTGTGAGGAAGAGGATGGAGCTGTAGAACCCTAGATAGTATGCACTGGTCACCAGCTTACAGAGAGCCTCTCCAAAGATCCATTCACTGGAGTGATAAACAGCCTGAAATGGGAGCGTGAGGGTAAAAAGTTAATGTGAGAGGCCACCAGGTTGATGAGGAAGATATTTGTGACCGTGTTCAGCTTTTCAAACTTGTAGACGGCCAGCAGAACCACTCCATTGCCCAGAATGCTGACGGTAAAGATGTAGTGGATAATTGGAAGAACTTTTCTGTCAAAATCATTGGTGTCAATTTGGCTGTAGGGCCAAACCTCAGGTCAATAGTCTTTATAGGGAAATGGTGTTGAATTAAACGTTTCTATCTAAGTGGTGATCTCTACAACCTGCAGGAGTGAGTTTATTACAATGATTAACTAAGTAAACTATCATGAGTAAGTTTTAATTGTACACTTACTCAGAGCAGCTTTGTCAGTGTTTCTGTCCAGTTGATCTGCTGTAGTCTACTAGTGTGAAGCGGCAGGGATTGACTTGCGTCTGATCCATATCTTCTATCATCCTGCCTTTTTATGATAGCATCAGGTTTTCTCAAAAACGAACATGCGTTTGAAGACTTACTAACAGCATACATGATGAAACCAGCAAGGCTTTATTAGGTCAAGTTATTCTTAGAAAATAAAAGATAAATTAGACTTACAGCAATCATAAATTTCCCAGAATCAACACAGTTTTTATGTAAAAAATAATAGTATACTCTGGTATTTGCAATACTTAGAAATTACAGAGTTTCAAACTAAATTTTTATGCAATGACTGAATAAAACAACATGTTATAATATTAAATATTTCAGATTTTGTAATACTGTTATTTCTTCATAAAACAAATGAAACATCACTGAAAAGAAAATGTAACAACCAATTTGTGTGGATTCATAATAATTACATCTGTCATATTTCTATCATGCACCATACACTCTTTGAATATTTAATTTTCCAAATGAGAAAATAGCTCCTGAACGCATACAACATGGAATAAATACTGTAGATTTGATATAAACTTGTTTCTTTCATTATTGGGATAACAAATAAAGGGGTAAGGATGTTTAAATAATAGGGCAGTTATGCTTATATGGAAATGATATGACATAAACACTATTAACCTAGCCAGTTATTGAAGGTACAGTTAATAATTTAATGATGATGATGATGATGGCTATTGTGTCTTAAAATATTTCAAGCCAAATACTGCAGAAATTAAATTTAAAGACATTTTTGCCCAACACAAACATAAACAGAAGGATCTCCCTATTAATCTCAATGCATATCCCTCAAGTAATAGAGACACTTGTTCTTAATTATCATTAGAACCTAACAAATGCGTTATTATTGCATCCAATATGATGGTGCAAAAGTAGTTTTGTGGAGTTAAATATAATGGAGATAAATATAAAAGTAAATTACTATGCTCATGACTTTCCATCTGCAGTGTTATTTCACAAATGCATGTATTTATAGCATTAATAGTGTAAATGCATTGAAACACAGGTCTTCAAATGTCACTCCAGTGGCTGTTTTCCATCTCAGTAGAGCCACTAATGTTTCATTGTACTATAGCAATGCTCAGACAATGTCCAAATCATGTCAATAAATTCCTCTGGATTTTCTATGGCACTTCTGGCAGTCCAAACACTGAGTCCATGTCTTTGTGTGTGTGTGTTAGAAATCTGGCCCTTTACTGTAGCGTTCCTCCCTGAGGTTATAGGATTGGTAGCAGATGGACATGTCACACACACCGGCCTGGCCTGGAGGACCCTGCTTTCCTGGGATGCCCGGAGACCCAGATTTACCCGGTATTCCCGGAGGACCCGGAAAACCAATGCCATCATTGCCGCGAGGACCCTGGATCCCTGTTGTTGTTGTGGAGAGAATACACAGTCTGACAGTTACACACGCTTCAGTTCCAAATGCTGCATATCCAATTGTGCCAGACAAAGTTACACAAGTCTAAACATACGCATGACAAACCAGTGACAAAACAGATATTTATCAACTAGCTGTAGACCAACTGTACTGCTTGAAAGTGGCTTGTTTGTAATCATAAAATGTTCAGAGGGTGCGTATTCACAACAAACAACAAAAAAGGTGTGGTTTGATGACTCTGTCAGATCTATTTTAACAATCTAGATGCATATTCTTAAAGCGGATGATGCAAAAGCACTAAAAGTGTCTGAATCCACTTTTGCGATTTTAAGGATGGGAAAAACTGACTGTGAACCAGGCACATTTGCTTTTTACATGGCGGACTTTGTAAGCAGAAAAATTGAATGCTTTACTAATAAAAACATGGTTAAAGACCATCTACAGAAGGAGAATCCATCTTATTAATATTTTTGAATGATATCTATCTCCTCACTGATGCTGCTAATCATGAGGCCTTAATTCTGCTGGACTTATATGCAGCGTTTGATACCATTGACCACTCTGTGATATTATCTTGGCTGGAGTCCTGGGTTGGGCTGAGGGGTAGTGTTGAAATGGTTTACATCATACATCTCTGACAGGAAGTTTTTTTTGTCAAGATTGGTAACTTTTCCTCCTCTATGTCACCGTTAATGTGTGGTCTTCTGCAAGGCTCAATTTTAGCACCTTCTCTCTTCTCTCTAAATGCTCCCATTAGGTTTTATTTTCAGGAGATATGGCCTGCACTTTTATGTTTATGCAGATGATACACAAATCTATCTGTCACTCAAAAAGGAAAATGAGTCCTCTGTTGTGAACTTCCTGTCACTGTGCATGGAGGAGGTAAAAGCATGGCTTTCTGAGAGTTTTTTATTTTTAAATGAGGGGAAAACAGAGGTTTTATATTTGGGCCAAATGATTTGTCGGACTGTAAACGCCCCAGGTTAGGCAGCTAGGAGGAGTTTAGATCACCCCTAGGGTATGTAACCTGGGAGTTGTAATAGATCAGAACTTAAAATTTAATAAACATATTTCAAGTGTGGTTGGAAATAGCTTTTGGCAACTTCGCCTTCTCTCTAAAATGAAGTCCTCCCTCACTTCACATTCTTTAGAAATCACCATACATGCGCTTATTACCTCCCGGTTAGACTATTGCAACTCTCTCTATTTTGGGCTGCCTAAGTCTCAGATCGCTCGCCTATAGTTAGTGCAAAACGCAGCAGCTGGACTTTTAACAAAAAGCCTAAAATATGCACGTCGCTCCCATTTTGAGGTCTCTTCATTGGCTACCAGTAAGACAACAAATCGAAATTTAAAATCCTTCTCTTTATGTATAAAGCCTTACATGGCCTGGGCCCCTATTATTTATCTCAACTGATTGTGGTCTACACCCTATCCAGACACTTGCATTCCGCTGATCAGTTTCTATTAAAAGTCTCTAAAGTCCAAATTAACTTGCATTCGCTATAGCCGGTCCTCGCCTTTGGAAGGAGCTGCCACTAGAATTAAAAAATGGCTTCTTAAAAAGTCTAAATTAAAGACTCAACTATTTTCTAGATTGTTTGAAGCATACGTCTGTTCCTCGGGGGGCCAACAGTCTAGTTTTTAATCCAGTTTAGTGTGGTCAACTGTGGTAGCATCTTTTTACTAGGTGGAATTATTTAAAGGGTCAATTACTTTCCTGTTTTAGACATTAAAACAAACTTGTTTTTGTGTGATCTATTTTACATCTTTTATTTTACACTCTTTTACATCATGTGCCTGTTGCTGTTTTGTTTATTATGTCCGTACTGCTTGTTTGTATCTTCTCTGTAAAGCACTTTGTGTGGCCTTGTGGCTGTTTGGAAAAATGCTATATAAATAAACCGAACTTGAACTTGAGAAACTTACAATCAACCCTGGATTCAGGAAACAGTGGAGGACACACTCCACTGAAGACATTCCTACTTATTTAATCTCGTAATTTAGTTTAAGCAAAAAGATTTGTTTCAAAACTTATTTCAAAATTCAGTTCTAATTTCAAGCAAAATAATAAATGAACAATAATAAGGAAGTGTGATCAGAAAACAGACACATCCTGTCACAAGTTACATCCATAAACACTTCCTATACCTATGTGCCTATAAAGTAAACTCGACACGTGGACAAATCTAAACTAAATAATTATAAAAACAAATAGAAATATGCATTTAAGACACTGTATAATTATGACTAAACAGCTGCAGGTTAACTACGTTTATATGCTGTCCACCCTATACGCAACTCCTTAAAGGTGAGTATGTAAGTTTGACACCTAGTGGCTGAACAAGGTATTGCATTCCTGAATCAAAACAAACGTTCCAGCATGTAACACACAATCAACGCAGAATATCTGACTTCAGCACTGTTTTTCAGATAAACAAGAATGTTCACTGAGCATGTTTCTAAACATCTGCAAACATATTATGGTGTTTTTATGATACAGAAGAGTCAAACACTTACATACAGCACCTTTGACTTTTTTGATTTTGACTAATGTAATAAGTTGTATAATGTGATATATAATGTGTAATATTATATCATATAACATGGCCCTTTTGTAAAGCTACTTCGGAAGGATAATTACAGTGAAAAGCTCTATACAGATAAACTTGAATTGAACATACCCGTGTCTCCAGGAGGTCCTGGGTATCCTGGTCTGCTCTCTCCTTTTTTGCCCTTGAATCCCTGTAGGCCTGTGTCCCCTGAAAGAGCACCAAAGATTGCAATTAAAATACAAACTGAACCTAGTTTACAGTATTTACATGTATTGTAAGTGTTAAGTGTGGACATCTCAGTTACCTTTGACTCCTGGTGGCCCCTGCACTCCTGGAGGCCCCGGGTAACCCTGAGCACCATGTCTGCCGGGATACCCAGGAGACCCAGCGGAGCCTTTAGGACCCGGAGCTCCAGGGTGTCCCGGGGGTCCTTTAATGGTCTCGCAGGGTTCACAGCGCTGAGGGCTGATGGTCTGCAGGAGCTGTGGGAGCTGGTCTGATGGAGTGGAATATAGATCAGACTGAGGGCCCGCTCACACCTGGTCATTTCATATGATTTTATCTGATTATAATTGTGTCATTAATATGTTCTGATCATGTCTTCAGAGGAACAAACTGAATTTGTCATTAAAATCATTATCATTAATGTCCCGTTTCCACTGAGTGGTACGGTACGGTATGGGTCACCTTTATCAGGCTTGTGTTTCCACTGCCAAAAGAGTACCAATGGTGTGTGTGGTGTATGACAGAAAGGGTCAGTCGATATGATTCTCACTGGAGGAAAAGCTGTACGGGTCGCTCACATATCATATGAGAAGCACTTCTCACAACACAGATGCTTTACACACATAAATACTGTATAAATGTTCATTACCAACCTTTCCATCAACATGAGTTGATTATAACTGCAGATCAATGATTGTGTGAAATAGCCTACTGTAAAATCTGCAATTATGTAAAATAAATAAAAAACTGAACATATATGAACACATACAGACCCTTACAGTCTCTGATATGTTACCACTTACAGATAAACTGGATATTTGGGTTCAGTAACAAACACGCAGCACATAGCCCACAGTCAGTGCAAACCTCTCATCTGTATCTGTAATCCTCAGCAGCACATGTAACCTCTGTTAGAGAGTAACTCCGTCAGTCCCAGTTCATAATAGTCCAAAAGGTGATGATAATAGTTAAACATGTCCGTTGTATGATGTTTTAGGCTACTGAAAAAATCATTCACTCCTTTGTTTTGTCGCGCTTCCCTCTCGCGTTTGTCCGTTACTGAAAAATTTGGATGTCGGAAGTGCTTCAATAATCACGCGGACGTTACTATCATCAGCTCAAGAAGTTCATTATTTCAAATATAGACGCGCAAGTGAGCTCTCTGGAGAAAGTGAAACCGCTCGCACTTCAGACGGCGTCGTAAACAACAAGAAAAGTCGGCAGATTTTGTTCTTCTTGGCTTTGTGGCTGTTCATCAAGACAGTGACATGGTTTGTTTGAGCTCTGGTGAAACACGTCTGAACTGAAACTGAAAACTGGACTGGCACTTTCAATTTCAATTTCACTTTGATACACATTACACTTACAATCCACATTGTAAAAGCGCTATACATAGAAAGATGAATTGAATTGGTCGACCATGGCTCGTTATTATATGTATATATTATTACGGTGTAATGTCTCGGCTGTGTATTTACTAATGAGACTTCCTTTGTGTTCATTCTCCTGGCTGGTGTAGGCGCTAGTGACGTATCTCTGTAAACCAATAGCGGTCAGCTGCACGTCTAGCTCCGCCTCTTGCTGCACTTTTGTTGTGCTAGGTACCCATCAGAAAGTGTAACCAAAAAGTGGTACGATACGGTTCACTTTTTGGTACCTTTTGACAGTGAAAACAGCCATAAAAGCGTACCGACCCATACCGTACTGTACCACTTACTGAAAACAGGCCATAAAGGTGTCATTACTCTGTTAGATCACTTTTAAGAGCGTCATTAGTATTTAAATGACATTTTAATGACAAATTCAACTTGTGCCACTGTAGTTGAGGTAAAAAAATATATTAATTACACTGTTACAAAATTCATGACATATTTATAATGGCTTCATAAGAATGACAGATTTGTGACGAGTTTTGTTGTCTTGGTAACGCCAAGTTGTCATGACAAAGACGAAAACAGGTTGCGATGTATTTGTTTAATATTAATAATAAAAATTCTTTACACACACACACACACACACACACACACACACACACACACACAAATACATATATATATATAAATTTATATAAAAAAAAATATGTAAAGGGCGGGGGGGGTCTCCTCATTCACCACCAGTGTGCAGCATCCACCTGGATGAGGCGACAGCAGCCATATTGCACCAGATGTCACACCACACACCAGCTGATTGCCGAGAGGAGCCAATTATGATAGGATGGTTAGGAGACTGTGATAGCCAGTGGGCAGATTTGGCCAGGATGCCGGGGTTTATCGAAGGACATCTTGGGATTTTTAACAACCACCTTGGTTTAACGTCTCATCCGAAAGACGGCGCTCACTGAGCAGTATAGAGTCCCCTTCACTATACTGGCGCATTAGGACTCACATAGACCACAGGTTGAGCGCCCCCTGCTGGCCACACTAACACTACTTCCGACCTACAACCTAGTGTTTCCATGTGCACTCACATCCAGCTGCTGACCGGGTGCAGCCCTGCTAATGTTCAGTGGGCAACCATGTGAGAGTTGCAGAGAGCTAGCTGCTGGCACAGTTGACATAACCGAATAATAAAATCTCCTTCACATTGATGTGTCATGATTATAAACATTAATGACAGTCTTATAAACACCCCTTCAAGTAAAGTGTTACTGATACTTCTGCAGCTACAGTACACTGTCCTTTAATTTAGCTTTGTGACATTATGATTCTCCTCAAAGATGATTGCTTTGATTCGTGGCTTATAAAGGCTATAATAAAATCCCTATAAAGAATGAACAGAAATCAGTTCTGGATGCAGAGTGTGTGCGGCGCTGATGCGCTTCATATAACATCTGAGGATCTGCTGTTAAAGCGCAGTCCAGATCAGTCAATTATGAGCTCCTGACAATATGCAATGAAGCAGCTCGCTAAGTTTATAAGTGGACCACAGGGAGGAAATGTACAGTGATAACAGAATGTATGATACGACCCCTTTAATTCAAAGCAAACCGTGAAAAACACGGTGATAGCTCAGCAAGTTTCTGCAACAAAAGCTCCTTTCTGGTGAACTTAGCTTTCATCTAACAGCTTTAATTGGAAGCTACGTGCTATTCTGGGCGCTTTACATATCAGGGTGGTTCGTATTAAAAAAGGGAAGAGGAAAAAAGAGAAAAAAAAGCTCCTCGGGCTCTTTGTTCTTGAGAGAAAAATGACCTCGAGGAAGGTCGGATACTCACTTCTCAGAACGTCCCTGCAGAGTTTTATGAAGTACTCGTCTGACGGAGGCTTCCCCTGAAACACAGACCCAGCCACTCATTAGATGAAAAACACACAAAAGAAATGAGATGATGGTACAGGAAGAGACAGAAGAAAGCGACTCAATTACACAACGTTGACCTCAGGCTTTCTGCTCTCCTTCGTAATGACTTGAAATGATGCGTGCTGACATGGCCGCGGCACACGCCCTGCTTTGTTTACCATTTGTTTATTTCTTGCAAAAGGAAAACACCTGCTGGCTATGACAACATTTTTAATTGGTATCATGGTATCATGTGGCTCAGAGAAATGCAGGAATACTCACAGGTTTTCCTGGAAAGCCTGGATTGCCTGGTTGTCCTGGTAAACCGTCCTGACCTGGGAATCCACGCGGTCCGACAACACCAATGTGTCCCATGTCCCCCTTCTGCCCATCTGGACCCTTGACGCCGGGATCACCAGCCGAGCCTCTCTGCAGGATTAAACACAAAGGCAACAATTAAAGCCAATTTAATTCTCCATTATACTAGTTAAACCAGTTCAGTGAGTCTCCACTAGGGGGCGATGTGAGTGAATCTGCATGATTTAAACTTAGTGCCCATGAAACAGAAGTCTTTTATTTTTCATATCGTGACAAACATCTAATTGAAACAGTCCTGAAATGAGGAAAAAATGTATTGCGGTGCATGATTTTATCCATTGGGAACCGATTGGATCACTGATAGACTAACATGCTAACATAATAAAGGAAGATAATGGATGAAGCAGGGTAAATATAAGACACGCCTGATAGCTCAACCTAAAGGACCTATAGTCCCACTCTAAATGACTGATAGCCCACCTTATATGACTGATGGCCCCGCCTTAAATGATTGATAGCCTTGCCCTACAGCAAATCAATTATTATAGTTGTTGTGTTACCATAGCAACTCTAGATTCACCACAACAGATCAATTATTAGTTGTTACTATAGCAACTCTAGAATCACCACAACAGATCAATTATTAGTTGTTACCATAGCAACTGTAGAATCACTACAACAGATCAATTACTGTAGTTGTGTTACCATAGCAACTCTAAAATCACCACAACAGATCAATTACTATAGTTGCTGTTACTATAGCAACTGTAGAATCTCCACAACAGATCGATTACTATAGTTGTTGTGTTACCACAGCAACTGTGGAATCACCACAACAGATCAATTGCTATAGTTGCTGTGTTACCATAGCAACTGTAGAATCACCACAACAGA
>CAIGQZ010035013.1:3046737-3069209 GCA_903798205.1 Danio tinwini | reverse complement strand
ATATAAAATATATGGAAATTAGTCAAATTAATTAATCTAACAAGACCCTAAAAAATATTACTATAGTACAATTAGAAACTCCTGTAGAACCATTTACTGGTGACTCGCTCTGAACAGATCATTTGAATCAGTGAATCATTTAAATCAGTTCAATGCTGAAAACATCTCTCTTTTTGTGCAGTCATTTATTCTAAAGTTATTCTTGAAAATTGTACCATAAAACATGCAATCTCTGGTTTAGTTTCCTTTCTTTTTGTCTGTTTTTTGTGATAAAACATTTCTGTGAACTGATTTATTTGTAGACATTTCTTTTGCAGACATGTTGATTGTGTTATTGACATTGAGTTGTGTTAATATTTGTAACATTTCATTTAGAAGAAAATAATAAATATGAGAAGTGCCTTTGAAAATGCCTGTGCGTGTCCCTGAGAAGGGAATAAAAGCTGATGAAGAGTACTTGAGCAGGGTTTGGGACAATTCGAGTTTGTTTTGCTGCAGTGTCAACTTCCAAAACACAGCCTTTCATTGCCAGATGAACATTTATGCTCCATAACATGCACAAAAAACTAAAACAAACAAAACTGGCTCTGTTTTCTATTTTCATTTTGTCTAATTGGATGCATAAATGAGATGCAATAACAAAGGTTGATTTGGCAGTATATTTAACACAGCAAAAAATAAATATCAACATGAATCGAATAGGCTATAGAAAAACACAAATGTAGTTAAGAATAGATAATAAAATCTTCACTAAATTATGTGCACATAGTAAAAAACAAAATATATTTTGAAAAATATTTAATTATACCAGGATAGACTGCCACTGTTTACATGCACACGCTGCTCAACATAAAGGTTCTTGATCAATGCTTTTGTAAAGATGCACACATTTTGTGCAAGATTAAAAATTTGTATATATCTGCTTTAGATTCATATTATGTATAATTATTATTATTGATTATTATTATTATTGATTATTATTATTATTATTATTATTATTATTATTAATAGAGCTTCTATTGATGTGCTTTTTGCAAAATACATCCACAAAATCAAGATTGCTTGCACTTCTTGATTCTAAAGTTTTTGTTTGAAAATAATAGGATTATTAATATTTATTTAAAAAAGGATCAGCCTTTTTTTACAATATGATTATTAATATAGTAATTATAAATAAATGTGATTATGTATAATATCATAATAAAAACAACAATAATAATAATAATAATAATAATTCCTTACATATATAAAGTGCTTTTCTGGACACTCAAATCGCTTTACACACTGGGGGGAATCTCCTCATCCAGCACCAGTGTGTAGCATCCACCAGGACGAGGCGACGGCAACCCTAATATGCCAGACCGCACACCAGCTGATTGGTGGAGGAGATGAAGCCAATTATGATATGGGGATGGTTAGGAGGCCATGAGGAGTACATGCAAACTCCACACAGAAACACCAACTGACCCAGCCGGGACTCAAACCAGCAACCTTCTTGCTGTGAGGCCACAGTGTTAACCACTGAGCCACCATGCTGCCCTCTTTGTTTAAATTCAACCCATATAAATAGTTTGCAACCACTTAACTTAAAAAAAAAAGTAGTAAATGCAAGGAATCATGTTTTTCAGTTCAGGACCAGCTCAAGGGTCTCTTTTCTTTTTTTGCAAACAACAAATGTTTGTCCTCCACCAAATCCTAACATTCAGAAACACCCCGGCTGTGTGAAAAGCCAGGAGAAACAGAAACCAAGAGTGTTGTTGTTGTTTTTGAAGATCTCGGCCTTCCAGGACACATAAAAACATCTAAAGCAAGCAAAGCCTTCATTAGCGGAGGAGCAAGCAAACACAGACACACAGACACAGACACAGACACACACACACACACACACACACAATGATGGCTCTGACATCTGCACGTGTGTTTGCCAACATTGAACACAGTGAGCACTTTGTGGAAAAGATGTTTGAGACATAAAACTGCAGCTTCCGGCTCTCTAATGTATGGCCAGAGTTACACATGCACACAGTCTAGACAACAAAACCATACATGCACCGTAAATGAGGCTTTATGTTCATCAAGCACAGGACAACTGCAATAACACGCCTGCTCTGTAAAATCATATTTCATTGCTTCTTGCACATTCTGTGAAACTGAACAGCGAGCGACACTAAAACAACAGTCAGTGTGATCCAAAACAGACGAGCGCCAGTCTAGCGATGCACAGCTGAAGGCAAAATTATTCGCTTCCGGTGAATTTTGTTTTATTTTTCAATTATTTCCCAAATGATGTTGAACAGATTAAGGAATTTCTCACAGTATTTCCTCTAATATTTGTTCTAATATAAACCCCTGTTCTACAATGACTTGCCTAATTACCCTAGTTAAGCCTTTAAATGTCACTTTAAGCTGAATACTAGTGTCTTGAAGAATATCTAGTCTAATATTATGTGCTGTCATCATGGTGAAGATAAAAGACATCAGTTATTAGAAATGAGTTATTAAAATATTATGATCAAAAATGTGTTTAAACATCACTTGGGAAATATTTGAAAAAATGTGTACAATTTGACAGGAGGGTGTGTATTGTTTTAGCTGTGCAAAAACCTGACTTATACAGACTGGTGTTAGACACATAAACATATATCTTATAGCATAAAAGCACTTTATAAATGCACAGAAATGTTTAGTCTGCTTTATTCGACTGTCAGAAACATGTGCTTTTAAACATGCTGTAAGTAATGAATGGTTAGGAAAAAATGGATGTTTGGTGATTTATCAGTAATATTTAGCTTATAATCAGCATTTAAGCTCCAGTGATCTTGCAGATTTTGCTTGATAGTTTTTGGATATTTTGCTCTAAACTCTGAGCTGACGTACAAGACCAACAGTGTTTATTTCCAACAGTATGCTGTAAATGTGTGAATTAGGTTTAGGTCGAAGTGAGTTTCAGTCACACCTTAGTTCAGCTAAATCAGTGTGTTTAATGCACATAATTTTAGACTAGATATTCTTCAAGACACTAGTATTCAGCTTAAAGTGACATTTAAAGGCTTAACAAGGGTAATTAGGGTAAAGTTAGGGTAATTAGGCAGGTCATTGTACAACAGTGGTTTGTTCTGTAGACAATCCAAAACTAATATTGCTGAAGGGGGCTAATAATAATGACCTCAAAATATCTTTAAAACAATTAAGAACTGCTTTTATTCTAGCTGAAATAAAACAAATAAGACTTTCTCCAGAAGAACAAGTATTAGAGGAAATACTGTGAAAAATTCCTGAATCTCTTCAACATCATTTGGGAAATATTAGATGAGATAGGAACTAGTAATTTTAACTTCATAATATATGCATACGGTAGAGATATAGACATTTTAGACAGTACAAGGAGTGCAGAACTATTAGGCAACTGAGTATTTTGACCACATCATCCTCTTTATGCATGTTGCCTTACTCCAAGCTGTATAGGCTCGAAAGCCTACTACCAATTAAGCATATTAGGTGATGTGCATCTCTGTAATGAGAAGGGGTGTGGTCTAATGACATCAACACCCTATATCAGGTGTGCATAATTATTAGGCAACTTCCTTTTCTTTGGCAAAATGGGTCAAAAGAAGGACTTGACAGGCTCCGAAAAGTCAAAAATAGTGAGATATCTTGCAGAGGGATGCAGCAGTCTTAATATCGCCAAGCTTCTGAAGCGTGATCATCAAACAATCAAGCGTTTCATTCAAAATGTGTGGAAAAACCAAGGCGCAAAATAACTGCCCATGAACTGAGAAAAGTCAAGCGTGCAGCTGCCAAGATGCCACTTGCCACCAGTTTTGCCGTATTTCAGAGCTGCAACATCACTGGAAAGCCCAAAAGCACAAGGTGTGCAATACTCAGAGACATGGCCAAGGTAAGAAAGGCTGAAATAGACCACCACTGAACAAGACACACAAGCTGAAACGTCAAGACTGGGCCAAGAAATATCTCAAGACTGATTTTTCTAAGGTTTTATGGACTGATGAAATGAGAGTGAGTCTTGATGGGCCAGATGGATGGGCCCGTGGCTGGATCGGTAAAGGGCAGAGAGCTCCAGTCCGACTCAGACGCCAGCAAGGTGGAGGTGGAGTACTGGTTTGGGCTGGTATCATCAAAGATGAGCTTGTGGGGCCTTTTCGGGTTGAGGATGGAGTCAAGCTTAACTCCCAGTCCTACTGCCAGTTTCTGGAAGACACCTTCTTCAAGCAGTGGTACAGGAAGAAGTCTGCATCCTTCAAGAAAAACATGATTTTCATGCAGGACAATGCTCCATCGCACGCGTCCAAGTACTCCACAGCGTGGCTGGCAAGAAAGGGTCTAAAAGAAGAAAAACTAATGACATGGCCTCCTTGTTCACCTGATCTGAACCCCATAGAGAACCTGTGGTCCATCATCAAATGTGAGATTTATAAGAAGGGAAAACAGTACACCTCTCTGAACAGTGTCTGGGAGGCTGCGGTTGCTGCTGCATGCAATGTTGATGGTGAACAGATCAAAACACTGGCAGAATCCATGGATGGCAGGCTTTTGAGTGTTCTTGCAAAGAAAGGTGGCTATATTGGTCACTGATTTGTTTTTGTTTTGTTTTTGAATTTCAGAAATGTATATTTGTGAATGTTGAGATGTTATATTGGTTTCACTGGTGATATAATTGAAATGGGTATATATTTGTTTTTTGTTAAGCTGCCTAATAATTATGCACAGTAATAGTCACCTGCACACACAGATATCCTCCTAAAATAGCTAAAACTAAAAACTAACTAAAACTACTTTCACAAATATTCAGCTTTAATATTAATGAGTTTTTTGGGTTCATTGAGAACATGGTGGTTGTTCAATAATTAAATTAATCCTCAAAAATACAACTTGCCTAATAATTCTGCACTCCCTGTATATAAACAGTTGTGCAGTAAATAATGAATGGTTAGGAATCGTATGATGCTTTATCAGCAATATTCACCTCAAATCCAGCATATAGAGATGGTGGATATTTCCTACTCTGTCATACGAGACCAGCAGTGTTTTTATCCACTGATTTTCCCACACATCAACACGATGGATTTACAGGAATTTAAGTGATGTTTTGGAAAACAAGCGTTCTGGCTCATCGTACACCTGAAATGATATGTCTGAATCAGTCCAGAAATGCTGTGAGAATGTGGATAATTAAATCAAAACCAACACTTCTCAGACATGAAGACTGTAATTCTGCAGTCGAGACGTCACTCCAGCCAAAGGGTTATAGATCAGAGATTCAGATTCTTGGACTCTCAGATTCTCCAGTGTCCAGCATGGTTCTCAAAGATATTTCCTTCAGTTTGAAGATATTATGAAGAGCTTTTTAAAACCTGAAACTGAATTTTTCAGAACATTACAAAACAACTTTAGTACATATAACTCAACTAGAGCTAACTGGAGGCAACAAACCAAACTCCAACTATGGGGTATATACTGCATGGGGACTTTTATTTTGTAATAAGCTCAGCTCAGGTGCTTCTGGTGAACTTTGAGGTCATTATAAACTCGTCGTGTTTAAGATCTGTTGCTTTATTTTCCAGTGTCATACTGTATAGCATTAGACTTAACTTCTGTGCCATTATCACAATAATTATAATTCTGTGCTATTATCCAGTGTTATATTACCGTTGAAGTCAGAACTGTTCACCTTTCTGAATTATTCGCCCCTGTATGTTTTCCCAAATTTTTGTTTAACAGAAAAAAAAATTCCAACACATTTCGAAACATAATAGTTTTAATAAGACACTAGTTTTCAGCTGACAGTGACATTTAAAGGCTTAACTAGGCTAATTAGGGTAAAGTTAAGGTAATTACGCCATTGTATAACAGTGGTTTGTTCTGGAGACAATCCAAAACTAATATTGCTTAAGGGGGCTAATAATATTGACCTTATAATGGGTTTAAAACAATTAAAACCTGCTTTTATTCTAGCCAAAATAAAACAAATAAACCTTTCTCCAGAAGAGTATTAGAGGAAATACTGTGAGAATGTATTTGCTCTTGGGAAGTATTTTAAAAAAAATTAAATTTGACGTTCAGCGTTTGAGTAAAAACTGATAAAACACGATGTTCTGCAGGAGAGAAGCGCATCTACACACATCTGTCATTATAAAGACACACCTACAGAATACTGACTCACATCTGCAGTGTTAAAACTCTCCTGGCCAATCACATCTCAGCACCAGGAAAAAAGGATCAATAATAATAATAATAATAATAATAATAATAATAATAATAACTAACGCTCTTTTAACAGAGAGGGACAGTTGTGCTGGAACATCTGTGTGCACTGATGAACATGCTGAGCTCAATGTGCTGCTCAATACATATGAACACACACACACACACACACACATATATATGCAGACATACACGCAAATGAAGACATTCACACACATGCAGACACACACACACATGTAGACAAACACACATACACACACACACACACACACACACACGCACATGCAGCAGTATACACACATGCATGCAGGTTGACAAACAAACACACATACACAAACATGCAGATACACACATATATGCAGATACACAAACACACAATGTGTGATTCTCTCTTTTCTGTGTCTGTGTTTCTGTGTACTGCTGCATGTGTGTGTGTGCGTGCGCATGTGTGTGCGCATCTGCCTGTGTGTGTGTCCATCTGCATGCGTGTGTACATCTACAAATGTGAGTGTGTTTGTGTGTGCATCTGCATGTATGTTTGCATGTGTATGTGTGTGTGTGTCTGCATGTGCATGTGTATGTGTGCATGTTTGTGTGTGTATGTGCATCTGCATGTTTGTCTGTGTTTACATATGTATGTGTGTGTGTGTCTGCATGTGCATGTTTGTGTGTGTATGTGCATCTGCATGTTTGTGTGTATGTTTGCATGTGTGTGTGTGTCTGCATGTGCATGTGTATATGTGCATGTCTGTGTGCATATGTCTAGTGTGTGCGTTTGTGTGTACACGTCAGTATATGTGTGTGTGTGCGTGTGTATGCGCACGCATCTGCATGTGTATGTCTGCATATGTGTGCATGTCTGCGTGTCTGTGCATCTGCAAATGTTTGTATGCATGTTTATGTCTTCACATATGCGTGTGTGTGTGTGTGTGTGTGTACCTGCATGTGTGGTATACGTCTGCACGTGTGTGTATGGCTGCATATGTGTGCATGTGTGCATATAGTTGTGTGTGTATGTCTGCATGTGTGTGTTTCTGCCTCAGCACTGTAAACCCTCCACATGAAAGTGTGTGTCTGTGTGTGTGTGTGTGTGTGCTCCACATTGAGGTTTTGTGGTAATTTTACAGTCCTGTATCCCAACAACAGCAGCTTCTGACCCAGATCTGGGTTATCTGAGGACTTTATAGTCCTGAGTGTGTTTAAAACAGTCGCGCCACCGCAATATAAGTGTGAAGAGTATAAAAAGTGAGAAGTGTTTAGTTTGCCAGCGCGAGTGTTAAACATTCGAGCAGCGAGCAGTAAAATCCACCAGAACGACGCTGTTCTACACTACAAGAAAAACTGCTAACATTAAAGGGTGTGTCAGCAGTGTGTGAATATCTCTCATGGTGAACATGAATGAGTTGTGTTTGTTCTAATCAGACTTGATGCAGAAACACTACGATTGACATTCTCCCTTTGTATGTGTCATCAGAGGGAGAAAACCCCACCCACTAGTGCCCATCATCTGTCCATCTCATTAGCATAAACAGCAGCCCTGAGTGAGAAGCAGCCGTCTGTCCATTAGCCATTAGAGTGTTTGAGCTGCTGAAGATAATGTCAGCATAGACTAAGAGGATTATAGATGTGGAGTTTCAGATGAAGCACAAATGAACAGTGACAGGAGCGACATAGACTGACAGAAGCATCAAGCACACACTCATACTGAAGCACACACACACACACCTGACCAGCACTGACAACACACACACTACTGTTTACATCTGCCACTATGGTGATGCACAGCTGTCTGTAGCTCCGCCCTCTTCTGAAAAATCCCATTTGCATTTAAAGCGACAGTCACCAAAACGCCACAAATAGGATCAAAGCCTGAAAGGATCAGATTCAGAGAGCTATACAGCATTATCTGTTTGCTATTCTCAGCTCAAACTCAAACACACACACACACACACTCTAGACACAGCAGAGGCACACTTTATATCTCATGTAAAGGGGCAGAATAGGAATAGGTCCCCTTTAAAGAGATGGTTTGCTGTTTACAGAAGTGATAAAACAAGATTTCATTCCTCACAGTTTCCATTATTTATAAGTGTGAGGAAGATCTGAGTGAAGATTTTTCACAGCTAGAGAACTTCATGAGGGATAAACTTTGGTCACTTTATAAATTAATTATTATTTTCTCACATACACAAAACTAAACAAAAATAAACTAAATAATTAACAAAATTAAAGTAAAATAAATTCAATTACATTTAATTTCAATAAATAAAAAAAATAATAATTATAAAATTACACAAAATTAAAAATAATTTAAATAATTTATTAAATTAAATAATTTAATAAAATTAATTAAAATTAAACGTAATTACCGTTATTATAATACACTCTTATCACTTTATTTTGAGGGTCCCTTTAACACATTTTGTTGAATGTAAGTTACGTTGCATCTACATGCCAGTTAATTCTCATTAGATTATAAGTAGACTGTTAGGTTAGGGTTAGTGTAAATCACAGGTGTCAAAGCCAGCTCCTTTAGGGCCGCAGCTCTGCACAGTTTAGTTCCATCCCTAATTAAACACACCTGATCAAACTAACTGAGGCTTGCTTAACACCTACAGGTAAGTGTGCTGGAACAGGGTTGGAACTAAACTGTGCAGAGCTGCGATCCTCCAGGAACTGAGTTCGACCCCTGTGGTGTAAGTTGACATGTACTTTCCAGTTAAATGTCTGTAGAAGGAGCAGTATCAGCAGATATTAAGCAGACACTCTACTAATACTCAAATGACTAGTGTGAAGTAACTGAAATGAAGTAATGACTCAAATGAAGTAATTGCCATGTTGCAATGCAACTTTTAGTCAACAAAATGTGCAATAGGCACCATCAAGTCTTACCGATAAATCTTGCCTAAAACAGTATGCATCATGTGATTTAATTTGCATAATTATCATGTGACATTTAATTTTAACAAACTAATGTCCTAATTAAGGTAGATTATGGATTGTACATCTGCATCTAAATGAACAACCCTAAATGCAAACAGTGGAGCATTTTCCAACAGTAAAAAGTGATAAAGCACAAACACAAAACACTTCATTCTTTTAAATGATTTCTTTACGGCATTTTTATTTTTCTAGGCTCTGTTTTACTAACTGTTTTACAAACCGCAGTAATAGAAAAAGGCACGTTTAATTAAACTGAAGTCATAAAAGCTGAACAAATTAACAATGATTTATTAAAGGCTTAACAAATAATATATTTTAGAGCCTTGTGAAATGTTATGAAGAAACATTTGATTTTAATTCATAATTAAATTACATTCATGTTAAATGTTGATAATCATAAAGCATGTCTGGTCTATTTCATTAATAAACTTCACGACAGCTCACAAAAAAAAAAATAAAGTTGAACAATAATTTAATTAGTTTAATTTAATATTTTTGATGATATTTATGATCATTATCAGTGCTAAAACTGCTTCTGATTCATAAGTGTTTGACTTATTTTTGAATGCATTTACTTGCAGTAAAAATCATCTGTGGATTATAAAATGTCAAATCAAACAAACATATATCACATTACAAATAATACTGTCAGCATTGATCAAATAACAAATACATAATAATATTTAATTTACCTTATTTCTATTTTAATGTTTTATTAAATGTTAATAATCATAAAATAAATTTAATAAACTTCACAATGCCTCACAAAAAAGAAAATAAAGATTAATAATAATAGGAGGATTTCATTTATTTTGATTTAATTTAATATTTTTATGACATTTAATATTATTATCAGTGTGATTATAAATGTCTTTTAATAATATGCGTTGATCAAATAACAAATGACGCATTTTAATTTACCTTAATCATATTTTAATGTTCTGTTTAATGTTAATAATCATAAATCTAAATGTAATAAATAAACTTCTCAATCCCTCACAAAAGAAAGTCAAGATTAATAATATGCTGATTTGATGATCAAGAAACATTTATGATTATTATTATCAGATTCATATTTTTTTCTAATAAATCAGTGCATTATTTATTCTTTTTAATGCATTTTCTTGCAGTATAAATCATCTGTGGATTATAAATGTTTAATAATAATATGCATATCAAATAAAAATATCACATAACATAATACTGTCAGCATTGATCAAATAACAAAATCAAAATAAAAAAGGCAGTTTACCTTAATTCTATCTTAATGTTCTGCTAAATGTTAATAACATTATTGCATTATTAGTATTATTATTAGTGCATTATTTATTCTTCTTAATGCATTTATTTGCAGTATGAATCTTCCGTGCATTAATAATGTCTTTTCTGTCAATACAACGTGTCCTTAATGAAGAAAAAGCAGCACTTTTTGAATAGCCGTGTCTCTCAGAAAGATTAATAACCTCATCAGAATTCCACAGCTTTGCAGACATTTTATTTAGATTTAGCGATTTACGTCTGAACGCTGCCATATGAGAGACATTTCTCAAGCTCTTCACCTCTTTTTGCAGTGGTCAGGAGCCGGAAAGTCAAATATACACTTCTTATTTCCTACAAAATGATGATGACTTCAAGACGCTTTGCCTAATTTGCAGAACAGACTCCTTTGTCTTGATTAAACAAGTTTGCATAAGTGTACAGACTAAACACTGGACTGCAGGTGATTCTGGAGGATAAAGCAGCCTGAGTTTTCCATGTCAGCAGTGATTTCCGGCTAATTGTGGTAAATCTGCGGTAAACACGAGGGTAAATAATGCATGTGTGTTTGGTTCCTGTAAGCCATTAGCTGGTGTAATGTTCCTGAAAATTTATCAAGCTGTATTTATTATCCCAGAGACGATAAGAGGAGAACCAGCGGATGATGCTGAACATGCATGCACAAATATAACAAACAAATAAATCAAACCAATAACAAAAATAAAAGAGCAGATCAAGCTCAAACACTGCACAACTCAACCCAAATCATCCACTATGGTCCTGACCAAAATTTTTAAGTCAAATAAATGTTTATCGGTGTTGTTCAATAAATTACATTTAAAAAAAATATTTTAAATTCTTTAAAAATATATAAAAATCTCAATTAAAATATATTATTATTACTTAATTTACTGGAGACTCACTCTGAACAAGTTATTTGAATCAGTGAATCATTTGCTGGAGACTCTCTGTTAATGGATCATTAAAATCAGTGAATCACTTACTGAAACCTCACTCTAAACACATTATTTGAATCAGTGAATCATGTACTGGAGACTCACTCTAAACAGGTTATTTGAATCAGAGAATCATTTGCTGGAGACTCTCTGTTAATGGATAATTTAAATCAGTGAATCACTAACTGAAACCTCACTCTAAACACATTATTTGAATCAGTGAATCATGTACTAGAGACTCACTCTGAACAGGTTATTTGAATCAGTGAATCATTTGCTGGAGACTCTGTTAATGGATCATTTAAATCAGTGAATCACTTACTGAAACCTCACTCTAAACACATTATTTTAATCAGTGAATCATTTACTGGAGACTCACTCTGAAAAGGTTATTTGAATCAGAGAATCACAGACACTCAATCTGAAAGGATAATTTAAATCAACAAATCATTAATGGAGACTCATTCTGAATAGATTATTTGAATCAGTGAATAATTTACTGGTGACTCAATCTAAAATGATCATTTGTATTAGTGAATCATTACTGGAGACTCACTCTAAACATATCATTTGAATCAGTGAATCATTTACTAGAGAATCCTTCTGAAGAGATTATTTGAATCAGTGAATTATTTACTTGAGAATCACTCTGAACAGATCACTTGAATCAGTTAATCATTACTTGAGATTCACTCTGAATAGATTATTTGAATCAGTGAATCATTACTTGAGACACTGAACAGATCATTTGAATCAGTGAATCATTACTTAAGACTCACTTTCAATGAATCATTTAAGTCAATGAGTTATTAATAATCTAATATCTAATAATAACTTACTAGAGACTCAATCTGAAATGATCATTTGAATCAGGGAATCATTTACTGACGACTTAATCTGAATGGATTATTTGAATCAGTGAATCATTTACTAGACACTCCATCTGAACAGATTATTTAAATCAGTGAATCAATTTCTGAAGAGTCACTCTGAACAGAAAATTTGAATCAGTGAATCATTACTGGAGACTCACTCTCAATGGATCGTGTAAGTCAGTGAGTTAATAGGTGCGTTCGACATGAAGCACAGCTGCAGCCGGTGATCAACGAGATTAGCCGATCGCAGGCGGGGGCGGAGTTGAAAACTGAGCTGTCAAGCCGGACACTTCGTGGGCTCAAAGTTGCTGCAGTCATGATGACCGATCACATGGCGTGATCATTTATTTATTGAAATAACAACAAAAGATTTACAGTACAAATAAAACAAAATACAGTCTCTACAAACTTTACTTCATTTTTAAACAATAAGGGAATTATGAATTAAATTTAAGTAGCCCATAACAAACGCATGAGGAATAAGGGGGAAACCAGCGGGCACATAAAAAAGGAAATAAATACCCACAGATAGGATTATTTTGGATAATGAAAACATTTTTAAAAAAGCACTTTAATCCAAAAAGATTGAACAAAATGACTAAAATAAATGAGCTACACTTTAAGTAGACATTTCCCAGAAAGAGCAGGTACATCAATGTACATTTCTGCATAAATAGCTTGACAGGAAATAAAATATTTTAGAATCATATATTTTTATATGACATATTTTTATATAACTTAATTTGCTAAGAAATCATCAGGATCAATGATGATAATTGTTTTATTACAAGTCTGTAAGAGTTTTTTAAGTTAATATTTAGATTATTTACTAAAATATATCATTTAAATCATTTATGTAGCTAAATACAGTAGTCTGTATAAAAAAAGGCAGAATAAACCTGTCCAAACAATCTAGTCTTTATAAACAAATTATTTAACAAAAGATGATACTCCAGTCAAAGATTTGTAGTCATTTAATAAGCATCATGTGTATAAGATAGAGATGGTATGAACAATTGTTTGTTTTGAAATTTGTGAGACGGAATTTGTCCAATAATAAACGCTAAACACACGTGGTTGTTGTCATGCGGTGAACTTGGCCAATCGTGTTATATCGGTGTTGTCATCTTAGCTCCAGCAGGCCCTCTTCAGATGCTGCGCGGGCTGAGTCAGTTGTCTGATCTCGGAGCGCTGTCGCGGTACTTTTGATGCCACATGTGACAGTCACATGACGTCGGCGCAGCATCAATCCGGCCAGAATTTCTTTTGCATGAAGTCGAACGCACCTCATTACTTGAGACTCGCTCTGAATAGATTATTTGAATCAGTGAATCATTACTTGAGACACTGAACAGATCATTAGAATCAGTGAATCATTACTTGATACTCGCTTTCAAAGGATCATTTAAGTCAATGAGTTATTAATAATCTAATATCTAATAATAATTTACTAGAGACTCAATCTGAAATGATCATTTGAATCAGGGAATCATTTACTGACGACTCAATCTGAATGGATTATTTGAATCAGTGAATCATTTACTAGACACTCCATCTGAACAGATTATTTAAATCAGTGAATCAATTTCTGAAGAGTTACTCTGAACAGAAAATTTGAATCAGTGAATCATTACTGGAGACTCACTCTTAATGGATTGTGTAAGTCAGTGAGTTAATAACTAAAGACTCACTCTGAATGGGTCATTTGAATCAGTAAATCATTTGCAGAAGATTCACTATGAATAAATCATTTGATGCTTACTATGAATAACTCATTTTCTGGAAAATCACTCTGATCGAGTCATTTGAATCATTTGAGTGAGTTGTTGACTCATTAACATATGTTAGTCCAATTAACAAATCAATTGTTCAGTGAATCAATATATTATAGCAATCTTTAGTTTTAGAAAGCAGTATTATTAAGTAAAAGTTTTCTAAAATAAAAACACTCAAAGTACAGATGCTTAAAATATAAACTTAAGTTCAGTAGTGAAGTAAAAACACTGTCCATCACTGTTATCATTTGGGTATGATGATATTTTTCGCACATATGATGACACTTTCATCATGAAAACACTGACCTGTACTCCAGCAGGTCCTGGAGATCCTTCATTCCCAGGGATGCCCGGGACCCCCTGGAGAAACACAAACACTTTCATTGAGTTTACAGCAGTCATTTCCCTCACATTGATATTAAGTAGAGAAGTAACAAAGAAATAGTTCCTTAAACACATTTAAAAAGAAAAGATTTTCCATAATTTACTATTATTACATTTTTTTCCAAATTTCCTGTTGTATTTCGAATCTAAAAATCTTTTAAAGTTTAGATTAAATTGATGCTTATAATATCACAAACTCATTATGTGAAACAAGTCCAAGTGTAAAGGTACCCACACAGTGTATTATTAGATATATGAGCAATATTGCACGAGTAGATATGGCTATATATCAGCACTGGTGGAAGGCGTAAATTGGCTCACAGACAAAGTGCTTTAGCACCCCAGTAGTGCCGATATACAGTCATATCTCACTGCTACGAGTGATATTGCATTTATACAACAGTTTGATGGCATAATCGCGTATATAAAACAGAAAATCAAACACAGAGAGTTTAAAAACCCTTCTGTATGAGGAACTACTGTTTTAATCTCCAGTTTAATGCATTTTTAAGCAGAACTCTGCATCTTAATTACAGTGAAGATGTTAACTAGACAATTGATCATTTCTTTGCATCTGATTCTTTGTTGTAAGGAACTGTGTTTTCTATTTTTCCATTATTTAACCAGAAAGTCTCACTGAGATTTAAAATCTCTTTTACAAGATTAAACAGAATATCTCTGCATTGCGTCTCTCTATATTGCTGCATTTCATGTTGTAATAATGTGTAATATTTCAGAACATTACCGTTAGACCAGGCTCTCCAGGAGGTCCTTGTTCTCCTTTTCCTCCCTGCGCTCCCTGTTTAAGAACACATGCACATTTTTGTATTATTATAGATGCTGGGTGTAACACGCCTTTGATTAAAGATCTCTTATAGAAATACTGTATTTTACATAAATATATAGTCATGTATGAAGTGTATATATAATTATAGCCAAGAAATGGTTTGAGTCCCGGCTGGGTCAGTTGGTGTTTCTGTGTGGAGTTTGCATGTTCTCTCCGTGTTGGCGTGAGTTTGCTCCGGGTGCTCAGGTTTCACCCACAGTCCAAACACATGCGCTATATTGATCAACTAAACTGGCCGTAATGTATGAGTGTGTGAATGAGTGTATATGGGTGTTTCTCAGTACCGGGTCACTGCTGGAAGGGCATCCGCTGCGTAAAACATATGCTGGAATAGTTGACGGTTCATTCCACTGTGGCGACCCCTGATAAATAAGGGACTAAGCTGAAGGAAAATGAATGAATGAATAATTAAAAGTGGAAGATTTTACATAATGTTTTATTCCAAATGCGGATTTGCATTGTATTTCCAACTTTTTACTTATTATTATTATTATTATTATTATTATTATTAATAATATCTACTATTATGTATAATTTCATATTATTCCAAATGTTGATTTGCATCGTATTATACAATACATATAATAATCAATGTATACATTTTGTAACATTTAATTTAATTATTTCTCAGAATATATTATAATTATTAGTATTAATATGAGTAATATTTTATTATTTCACATGTTGATTAACATTGCATTACCAATTGCAATATAACTGGAATCAAAAATAAACGTTTAATTTATTATGAACCTCTAACTTATCCAGCACATGTTTTACACAGCGGATGCCCTTTCAGATGCAACCCAGGACTGGGAAAATCGTCATCATTATAATTATTATTATTATTATTTCCGAATCCTGAATTCCAGTGGCATATTTTAAGTTATATATTATTTATTCCCTTTATTTTTTGTGATAAATACCTTTTCTCCTGGTAATCCAGCTTTACCAATGCTTGGCTTTGATGCTCCCTGAAACAAAAAACACATCATTTTTTTGGCATAAAAGCCCCTTTTGTAACTAGTTTGCATAATTAATGCAAATTTATTTGTATAGCGATGTTCACAACAATTATGATAAAAGAAATGTGTGTCTAGCCAATGACAGACACCAGTGTCTAGCCAATATTTACTGCCACTTTAGTTCTGGCTCCAGAAAGAGGCTTCAGTTATTTCTTACCATCGGCCCTGGCGGTCCCGGTCTTCCCGGCAACCCTTGATCTCCCTGCTCACCCTAGATAATACAAAACACACTAATATATATGAAATAAAGGAATCAAAACAGTCAATTACACTCAAACACTAGACTGAGAACACTATCATGTCACACTAGCTCTGTTTTCATACACACAATACTGCATATTCTTTTATTATTCCCTCCAGAACTGTCTTGAGCATCTATCTGAGCTGCTGTCTCACTCCTCCAGAAGTCTCCACATTCACCGTGTTCATTGCATTGGGTCTTCTGAGGCGCAGCTCATTTCTTAGAGGAGAACAAACAGCACAGTGGAGAATCCCAACAGTGCAGCAGACTCTACTCCTCTCAGTGATATCTGTGCAGGAGCAGCAGGAGCTGAGGAGGAGATTCTGATTTCATGCTTCTGTTTCTCATTGTGGATGGAAACTCGTTTTTTTTCACCAAAGTTTTATGCAATAATACAGTTTTGCACATAAATCTATTTCACATGGATGGAAACACACATGTACAGTGCAGAAGGCTGTGCTCCGTTTACTGTATAAAGTGAATCTGAGAATGAGCATCCACATTCTCCACAAATGCTCACTTCAGGAATTAACTTTATTAGACTCACTTTGAAACCCTGCAGTCCTGGATCGCCTCTCGGACCCAATAAACCCACGTCACCCTAAAAAACAGACAAACATTTGATTTATGATCAGATCCTGTGTGAGTGTTTATCATGATCACTATGATACAGTTGCAATCAGAATTATTCAACCCCCTGATTTATTAGCCCCCCTGTTTATTTTTTCCCCAATTTCTGTTTAACGGAGAGAAGATTTTTTTCAGCACATTTCTAAACATAATAGTTTTAATAACTCATCTCTAATAACTGATTTATTTTATCTTTGACACGATGACAGTAAATAATATTTAACTAGATATTTTTCAAGACACTTCTATACAGCTTAAAGTGACATTTAAAGGCTTAACTAGGTTAATTAGGTTAACTAGGCAGGTTAGGGTAATTAGGCAAGTTATTGTATAATGATGGTTTGTTCTATAGACTATGGAAAAAATAAATAGCTTAAAGGGGTTAATAATTTTGACCTTAAAATAGGTTTTAAAAATTAAAAACTGCTTTTATTCTAGCCAAAATAAAACAAAAAAGACTTTCTCCAGAAGAAAAAAATATTATCAGACATACTGTGAAAATTATGATTATGTCATGATTACGTTATGATTTTGTCAAATATGATGCGATCCTGGAAGATCATTTTCCACACCTGATCCCTACCCATAAACCCAACCATAACTGTAAATAATTCCCAAAATAAGAGGGGAATAATAGTTGGATAACACTCATGCAAAAAGTGCATAAAACTAACGGTGACCCTGAACTGAAACGGTAAACACATCCCTTAATTCTGATTGGAATGTTGTTCCAGGATTAACATAAATGTTCATCCAGCAACATGAACTACTTCAGGTTGGCAATGATATACTCCCATTACAGTCAAACTGGCCTAGCATCGCACTGTCCTGAATTAGTGCTGCATGATTATTTTGATCAACATAATTAAGCACAATTCATGATTAACATGATTTCATCTTGGATTCCAGGATCACATCGATTAAACTGTGCACAATATTTTGTGTAGCTGGTCAGTCAACAGCCCTGTGAAGCTCCATCTGAAAGCAGCCTTCTGTAAATAGTCCAGTATTTGTAATTAAATAATTTTCTGCACGTGGTGATTCTTGTTTATTTTACTTATTTGGGCTTTTTAGATTGTATTATGGGATCTTGATCTTTCTTCCAGGAACTTTTAACCTTGAAAAGTTGAAAAAAAAGTCATTTTTCTGCACATGTGTAATGGTCTGCTGTGCTATATTGTGTGCGTTGGTGTTGTATATTACGCTACAGAAACCTCATAATAAACTGCATCACATTAACTCTTATTTTACACACAGTATTTCTCTACATATTATTTCTGATACAATTCAAACCATTAAAATGTCACTAAAAGTCACTCTGTTCATCTGCAGTGTTGAATTTTCAACATCAACAGTGCACAGAGCAGAGCTCAACATCCCATAATGCAATTCACAACCGTAGATAAACAGTGTGAACCACAAAATAAGGAACCTGTTATTAACAGATATTTCTTACAGTGCAGAACCGGCTTTACTGACAAAATGCACATGAAATTTACCTTGGATTAATTGTGCAATTCTAATATGAATATATAAGAGTGCCTCACCTTTGGCCCTGGTAGACCTGCATAACCTGGATCTCCTCTCAACCCTGGGGGTCCCTTTATTGGGAAAACACACACATTTCAGAGGCCTAGTTCACACAGAGGAACTACTTTACATTGTGTGTTTAATATATTGGGTTTACTCACAGGCTTACCATCTGGGCCCGGGGGTCCTTCCCTTCCTTTCTCTCCTCGAAAACCCTGCGGAGGTCAGAATGTGGGTGTAAATAGACATTCTTAACTGACTTTAAAGGGTTAGTTCACTCATAAATGAAAAGATTTAGTTTTGCTGTTGTTTATAAACTCTAGTTTTGATCAAGTACAATGTTCTCATGTCACAGTCAGTGAGTCCCAATGTGTACACTGTAAAAAACATTGCTGTTTTGATTGCCAGTAATACTGTAAACTGCACACGCACTGTAAATTAACAATTACAACTGACCAGTAAAACTACCCACAATTGTAATTGCTAATTTACAGTGCACTTGTAAATTTTACACTATTACTGGGAATCAAAATTGCCAGTAATACTGTACATTTTACAGTACTATTTTACAGTGTAGTGAACCAAGCCCATCAGCGCTCTTACTAGTGGCCAAATTAGTGCACATGACCTACTGATGAACAACCTCGGGAGCTGATGCTGATTGAGACACAGCCGTAAACACCTAGGAATGTCTTGTAGGTCAGTATTTCATGGGATAATTACAATTTTTTTTGGTGAACTATCTCTTCAACAGCGGTTATTAGAGGAGATGTTGACAAACCCGTGCTCCTGGAGGTCCCGGGGGTCCTGGAGGTCCCGGCTGGGTTTCGTCACAATCACATTCTTCTTCAAAGGTGGGCTCGCGGTCTAGAGGGCACTGAAGGACAAACACACACACACACACCATTATTCATTCATTAATTTTCTTTTCAGCTTAGTTTCTTTATTAATCTGGGGTCGCCACAGCAGAATGAACCGCCAACTTATCCAGCATATGTTTTACGCAGCAGATGCCCTTCCAGCTGCAACCCATCACTGGGAAACATCCATACACTCTCATTCTCTCTCTCACACACACACACACACACACACACACACACACACACACACACACACACACACACACACACTATGGACAATTTTAGCTTACCCAATTCACCTATACCGCATGTGTTTGGAGCACCCAAACCACAGCAACAAGGGGAGAACATGCAAACTCCACACAGGAACGCCAACTGACCCAGCCAAGGCTTGAACCAGCGACCATCTTGCTGTGAGGCAAACGTGCTACCCACTATGCCACCCCCACACCATTATCTATAATCTTTAAAATATGACACTTATACTGTGGCCCGGAGAGCTCAATGCACTGCAACAACAGAACAAAAGCTGCTATGCATTATAAAAGGTCATTTATTGGTTCTAGGGGTCTCCAACCACAGGATGATATGCATGCAAGGTCCAAGAATCTCGTGCTGCAGGGTCAGTTATTGTAGTAATCATCAGAAATATGCCAGGAACAAACACAGCACACGGTTGGCTTGGCTATACTGTGGCATTGTTGAGTAAATTAACTTGAACCCTTTATTCCCCACAGCCACATCTCACAGTGATCAGTGGTGGATCATCTTCAGTCATGATCAATATCATCTCCATCACTCCACTAATGGCTGAAGGGAAGCAGGGAGCATGATCAAGTTTTCCCAGGTCTGGTGCCTCATATATGCCATCAAGATGATTCATATACAGTAAATGACTCTGAGTCGATTCTGTTTTTCTGAGAATCAATAGTTTTGAAGGTGTTCAGCAAGGCTGGATTTAACCAATAAGTGACGTTAGGGGAGTCTGAGGGACACAGGAAATCTGGAGGCCTCTGATAAATACTTAGAAGTATAAATTCTACTGTATGTAACATTGTTTTCTATCATGTTTTGTGTGGTGAGGGTTTAACAAACTACATTTTAACATATTACATCTACGCAAATATGTCCCCATCCCGAATCATGGAGCCGTCCAGCAGTCAAATCCGGTAAAGATTGAATTTTAAAAAGGAAATAGTTTAGTTATTGCTTTTAGTTGTCAATTCATTTTAAGGAAACAAATCATTTGGAATGCAGAGATTGCAATGAGAAGACAAGGAGAGAGAAAAACACCAATAGATATAAATAAAAGGATAAAAAAGGTGCATTTTAGGACTGTTGGGCCTCTTGGCTGGAATTGCCTAAGGGTCCAAAATCAATAAATCCAACCTAACTTTTAGGTTTAAACCACGGCTGGATGTTTAGATTTGCACACTGCATGGAAGCTCATTTTAAAAACACATAATAGGGCTTTATAATAGGAAACATCTTCATTGGTTTGACAGCACATGTGTTGCAGATCCTCACAACACATGGAAATATTAAGGATGGAATGGAAGTGAATGGAAATGTTACAAGAGGAAGTGAAAAAAGTGACAGAGCCGGCGGGGATTTGCTTATTGTGCAGTGACTATTGATCTATATCTTTGTTTTCATTAACCTATTTTTGGATTATCGCATAAGTAATGCTTAATGGAAACGCCAAGATGTGAAAATATGCATAAAAAATGTATGCACAGAACTTGGGATGAACTGTATCTGATAAGAATAAATCAATAATATTTATTAACACATATGCTTTAAACCGATGAGGATGTTTTTTTATTTGTAACTGTTTTTCTATTTGCATGTGTTTTCTTCAGTTGCAGTGCATTGAGCTCTCTGGGCCACCGTACACTAAATATGTGAGTGCAAGAAAAAAAGGTCAAACCTACCCGTTCATCATCCTGTAAAACCATCAGGAGAATAAGAGAGAAAGAGAGAAAGTCAGTGGTGTAAAATCAGAGATTGCAATAGTCTTCACCAGCACTACATTTCTCTCCCGAGGCATTTCTTCAATAAAGAGCCTTGAACAAATCAACTTAGACATGAAACTAAACTTTACTTCCAGAAAAAAAGCATTTCAAACCCACACAAAATCATTTCTCTCACTGCAAATAAAAGAATGAACTAAATAAGTGTGCATGATGTGATTGAATAAGATAACATTTCTAAATGAGTCACTGATTATAAGGGATATAGATGACCTTCATTAGTCTTTTATTGTTTATTTATCTTATTTTTTTCATTCTGTCTGTTAGGAGCTTAACAGCAGCTCTTGACAACACTCCTAACAGACAAAAGCAAAAAATATAGCTAATGCAAAATAATTAATAAATATTTTATGAAAGCAAATGGCTTAATTCTGCACATACTGTAAAAATCACATCTTACAGTATATTTATTGGATATTTGTTTGTTTTTATTGCCAAGTTAAATGCATTGCACAAATAAACAAGTAATGAGAAACTTGTTTACTACAGTACAAATAAACTTTTTTTCAATTTTTATAATTTTATTTGATTACTTTTTCAAATATTTTTCAAATTATTTGTTTATTCATTTTTCAATAGATTTATTTATTTGTTTATTTATTTATCCATCTATTTATGTATTTATTTATTTGTTTGTTTATTTATCAATCGATTGAATTGTTTATTTATCCATAAATTTATTTATTTATTTATCAATTTATTTATTTATTGTTTATTTATTTATCCATCGATTTATTTATGCATTTGTTTATTCATCAATTTATTTGTTTATTTTGTTTATTTATTCATCAATTTATTTATTTATTTATTTATTTATCCATCGATTTACTTGTTTGTTTATTTATCTATTGATTTATTTGTTTGTTTATTAATTTATCCATCGATTTGTTTGTT
>CAIGQZ010035013.1:3035680-3046727 GCA_903798205.1 Danio tinwini | reverse complement strand
ATTTACTTGTTTGTTTATTTATCCATTGATTTATTTGTTTGTTTATTTATTCATCAATTTATTTGTTTATTTACTTATCCATTGATTTATATGTATCTTTGTTTATTTATTAAATTTTTTGTTTTTGTTATTATTAATTCAATATTTATTTTATAACTGTTATTTATTTACTAGTATCTTGCAAAATAACTACAATAGTAAAATATTATGTATAAAAGACAAAAGAAATCTGCTAACAATCTCTAATTTTGACAAATTTATTATAGCATTTTATTTAAATTACATTTTATTACTTTCAAATAGACTGGAATATGAGCAGATTTTAAAACTGTTTAATACAGATTTTAAGTTCAATATTATTAGCCCCCTTATTTAGTAAGAATATTTATTTATTATGTTGGTTCTATTTTCATTCATTATTTATTTTGTAATTATTATTTATTTATTAGCAGCTTGCAAAATAAGTAGTAAAATATTGTGCATGTCATCATGGCAAAGACAAAAGCAATTCATTACTTAAAAATGTGTTGAAAATAATCTCTCCATTAAAAACACTGAAAGAATCAAAATTTCACATGAGGGCAAATAACATTTACTTTGACTGTTACATTTAATACAAATATTTTATAGAAATGTGTGGTTATATCAGGTCTCACATCATTATATTTATCTTTGTCTTGAGCTGCAGATCTGCTGCATTTCAGATACTTGACCAATTTTAGAGCTCTTAATAAAAGCGCTGCTGGTCATAAATACTGCCACCATTAAACAGCCCACAGTCTCTTTAATATAGATGAAGACGTGTCGGCGATACAGCAGTTGTTTTCCTCTTACCACAGAGTAGATTTCACACGCCGTCTCTCGCTCGCTTTGTTGTGGGTCGCAGTAAAGCCTCAGTTTCTGAATCTCCGTCTGCGGCGGTCAGCAAAATATGACCAAAGAAAAGATTCAGACTCAAAACAACACAGACATCATAGCTAACACATGCAGGATGGACTGAATTTAAACACACAAATAAAGTTAAGCATGACTACATTTATTTAGTTTGATTAAATTAAGCCCATAAAAATAGTAAGACACTTCTGATACCAAATCATTAACTAGAAGTCAGAATTTCATTTAATGTTCCTAAAACCTGGATAGATGACAAGCCTTTTGTCGGGTAGTGTACACACACTCATACACACACTGAAAGCAATCAATGATCTATTATCTGCAATTATGCAACAGGAAGCTCAATGTAACTCACAGGAACTGAAGCATCAGATCCGGAGCGTTTGGAGATCTGTGTTTTTCCATTAATGAATATGGGCACGACTGGATCCAGAGGCTCATCCTGGATCTCCTGATCATCCAGGTAACAGATCACCTGTCTGGGCTTCACCAGAACCTTCAGCTGGTGCCAGCTGCCATCAAACACATTCTAGAGTACAGTCAACACAGTGTTGTTTCATGTTAACTATATACAGTTGAAGTCAGAATTATTAGCACTAATAAATTATTAGTGACAAAGCTTACAGTGTCATTTAAAGGCTTAACTAGGGTAATCAGGGTAAAGTTAGGGTAATTAGGCAAGTCATTGTATAACAGTGGTTTGTTCTGGAGACAATCCAAAACTAATATTGCTGAAGGGGGCTAATATTAATGACCTTAAAATGAGTTTAAAGCAATTAAAAACTGCTTTTCTTCTAGCTGAAATAAAAACAAATAAGACTTTCTCCAGAAGAACAAATATTAGCGGAAATACTGTGAAAAATTCCTCAATGCAGTCTAGTCTCAATGCACACTGATTTTACTGCACTAATAACTGTACATTCACACCGAAAGCAGCGAGAGCGTCAAAGGTCGCTCTTGACCGCCCAGGCGACAACGCTGTCTGCCTTCACCTCCGGCGGCGAGAGGGTCAAAATTTGTTACATTGATCTTGTATTTAAAGGAGCCGTTGCAGCATATCAGCAAATCAGTTACATTCCCGCATAAAACATACTTTCTAGCATGAAGATGTTGCACACTTATTATCAAATTCATTAAACTACGAAAGATCTAGTTGCATGTGGTGTGGCTTTGCTCCACTTAATTATCCAATGTGTCCATATGCCTGAAATATTCTAAAGCATAATGTTTTGCATTGTCGCATGAGATTCCCGCTTTTTTACAGAAAATATATATATAACATTGATGCACATCAGTAACGCGCCAGTAACTTTTTATTGTATGTTCCTGTAAGAAAAACATTGCACATAATTGGAATTCCGGCGACCGTAATATTAAAACCCTTGGGAACAACTGTGGTCGGAACCAAAGTTCACAGTGACTGTGTTCTCTGGACTCCTCTCAAGCGGTGGACTTCTACATTCTGATTGCTTGCCACCAAACCGCGTCACAGTTCATTACTATAAAGTTGACTTGTATTCAACTCTCCTCTATGCCCACAATGGTGAAGACTCGCCACGCTGCTCCTCGCCGCTGGCTCCCATTGAAAATGAATGACTCCCGGCTACTTTGACGCTCTCGCCGCTTTCGGTGTGAACGTACAGTTAGACTAAAAGCAGCAAACCCACTGCTTTAAATGTTCATTCATCTGTATATATGGCATGTAGAGCTCTGGCTGAGGAATTTCTCAGAAGATCACATTATCCTACATCATTATTTACTGGTGTGTTTTTAAAGGTGAATGAAGGTTATTCAGTGTGTTGTTCATTGCAGAGCTCCTCTAATATAAAAGAAGAACCCCTGCAAGTTCTGAATGAGATCAAGCCTCAGCAAAGGTGAGATCAAGTAATGCAAAAGTAACTCAAAAGTAACGTAACTCAACAAACTAAGTACAGCAGTTAGGTACTTGTTTGGGGAAAAACTCAATCCTGTAATGCATTACTTTCAAGTAACTTTCCCCAACACTGCTGATCACCACCGGCTGAATGTACATTATGCTGATTATCACACAGTTATTTGCAACAAAACTAAACTATTAGACACAAAACATTGATCTGAGGTGCGTTTCCCAAAACCATCGTTAGCCAACTAAGGAACAACGAACGAACATTCGCCAACTGCGATGCAAACTTGAGCACTTGAAACGACACCTCTGGGGCTGTAGTTAGAAACATAGTTCCTGGCTGTGTTCCATTCCCACTGATCCCCCCTACGCACTATTCATTTAGAACATTCTAACATTTAAAGTTGGAAATATTAAAAATAAAAAAGCATTAAGGTAATCTCTCTTAGGTGTAATTTGCTTCCAAAGTATTTTTTTTACAGTTTTAGCGATCTTCATGTTTACAATTGAGCTCCCTTCGCAGTTTGATGTTATTTTGAACACAGCCTCATGACATTTAAAAGCAGAATTTATGTTACGTCTTTAAAGCTTGTGAAAACAAAAAACATACGTTAATGCTTTTAATTTATACTGGGTTATTTATAAAGTATCTGTACTGTATACGACATGGGCCTGCTGGTTAGAGCATATCTGCGGTGGTTTGCACATGATAAAATTGTAAAAGCAGACTTTTCAAAAAATAAATAAACAATATCCTACTTAATAAAAATAATAATAATCATCATCATCATCATCATCATCATCATCATCATCATTAATATTATTATTAAAATAAGATTTTTTTTCCTTTTCTAATAAATTATAAATATTAAATTTAATTTCTTACAAATTATTTTATTATTACTCATTTATTTATTTATTTATATGATTTATATATGATATTAGAATACATGTTCGCTTTTGTAAGTGATTTTTTGTTTTAGAATAGAATATGTAATGTTCTCAATAATATTTGTAAAGGAAACACAGGCTCTACATGTGCCGTTTACATATATTTCAATTAATATTTTAAGCGAGTGCATGTTTTTACCAAAACTAATATTGTATTTTATTTTAAATGCGTGTGCATGTAAAATAATATAATTTGCACAAAGAAAATATGGGGTTCTTCTCCTAAGAAGTGTTACTCCACCCCGTTTTATGGGCGTTTTATGTTATAACTAACGTGGTTCAAGCGATGAATCTGCGACAGAGAAACTACGGGTTTTGGGAAACACTCGTCACTACATCGTTTTTTTCCCAAACTATGCATCGTACTATGATAGTTCAACGAGTTACGTCGTTGTTTGGAAAACACATAATAATGTACTAGCTTTTTAATTTAACGTAAAGCTTGCAGAAAAAAAAACAGCTGGATGGAGAATACACTAACCTACTTATTATTTTTCATTCATTCATTTTCCTTTTGGCTCAGTCCTTTTATTAATCAGGGGTCGCCACAGCGGAATGAACCACCAACTATTAAAGCATATGTTTTACACCGCAGATGCCCTTCCAGCCGCAACCCAGTACTGGGAAACACCCATACACTCTTGCATTCACTCACACACACTACAGCCAATTTAGTTAATCAATTCCCCTATAGCGCATGTGTTTGGACTGTGAGGAAAACCGGAGCACCCGGGAGGAAACCCACACCAACACAGGGAGAACATGCAAACTCCACACAAAAAAAACATCTGACCCAGCCGGGACTCGAACCAGAGACCTTCTTGCTGTGAGGCGATCGTGACCCACTGCACTATCGTGACGCCCGATTATTATTATCATTATTATTATTATTGTTGTTAATTTATGGAGTGAAACTCAATAAATAAACTATTCCAACATTGATCCCAGCAGATAGATCATTAGTGTCTTCTGTTTGTTTATTTCTGGTGATGAACTGCATTATGGGATGTTGATCTCTGCTCTGTCCACTTCTGATGTTGAAAATTCAACTCTACAGCTTAACAAAGTGACTTTTATTTAATATCACAAATAATATCTAGAGAAATGAGTCTGTAAAATAAGAGAAAACATGCTGCAGGTTATCACAAGGTTTCTGTAGTGTAATATGCAACACCAACACACACAATACAGCACTACACACTATTACACATGAGCAAAAAACACACTTTTACACACTTTAAGGTTAAAAGTTGTTGGAAGAAAGATTAAAATCCCATAATGCAATTCAACAGCAGAAATAAAAGGGGAAAAATAAAACACAGGAATAGTTTTTACAAAGTACTGAACTCTATAAAGGTGTGCACAAAAATCCTGCTCTGTGTTTTTCTTTTCAAATCAACGTCACAAGTCTCACAATTTTCCAAAATAAGTGTCTGTGTATGACTGAGGGTCTGTGATGGAGGAGAAACACTCCTGGCGAGACTCCATCATTGAAGAAACATCACAGAAACACTCTAAGCTGAAGAAGACGTGGAACAGGTACAAGACAGGATAATTGCTGGAACATGAAAACACTTCTGAGAATTTATATTATTCAAGTGTGTTTAGTGGAAAAAACCTCCAGAATTGGATTGAGAAGAGGAAACTGCTGAAACACCTACACAAATACACAAACAAGTCACGCTCTAACAGGAAGTGTGTCATAAAGCAGACTATTCCTGTGTGTGTGTGTGTGTGTGTGTGTGTGTGTGTGTGTGTGTGTGTTAAAAAGCAATGATTAATGACTTTCAGTGCTGGATAAATTACAGAAATCAGGCACTGGAGTAAAAGTACAGATACACTAATGAAATATTACTGTAGCAGAAGTATAAAGTGCTTCTCTTCAATATTAATGGAGTCAAAATGCAGAGGTGTTGCTGTTTAATTTACAGTAATTACTAAAAGTAAGATTAGTTAATTATCAATGTTTATTTTGCAAGAAAGCTAAATTAATACAAGTTGTCAAATCAATAATAATTCAGGACATTTAAAGTAAAAGCACATTCTGATCAGTTTGTAAAATCAGTGAATCATTTACTAGAGACTCACTCTGAATAAATCATTTAAATTAACGAATCATTTACTGGAGACTCACTGTGAATGGACCATTTGAATCAATGAATCATTTACTGGAGACTCACTCTGAGCAGATCAATTGAATCAGTGAGTCATTTACTAGAGACTCTCTCTGAACAGATCAATCGAAACAATGAATGATTTACTGGAGACTCACTCTGAATGGATCACTTGAATCAGTGAATCGTTAACTGGATACTTTGAATAGATATTTTAAACCAATTAATCATTTACATGAGACTCGCTGTAAATGGATCATTTATATTAGTGAATCATTTACTGGATGAATGACGGATGAATTAAATGAGTGAATTGTTTACTAGAGACTCACTCTGAACAAATTATTTGAATCATCGAATCACTTACTAGAGACTCCCTCTGAACAGATCATTTGAATCAGTGGATTTTTTACTGGGGTCACTATGAACGCATAATTTGAATGAGTGAACTGTTTACTAGACTTACTCAGAACAGATCATTTGAATCATTGAATCATTTACTAGAGACTCTCTTTGAACAGATCATTTGATTCAGTGAATCATTTACTAAAAGATAATTTGAATAAGTGATCCATTTATTTGAGACTCACTCTGGACAGATCATTTGAATCAATGAATAATTTATTAGAGACTCACTCTGAACAGATCATTTGAATAAATGAATCATTTATTAGAAAGTCACTCTGAATAGATCATTTGAATCAGTGAATCTTTTATTGGAGGCTCACTGTAAATTGATTATTTAAATCAGTAAATCATTTACTGGAGACTCACTGTAAATGGATCATTTTAATCAGTGATTTTTTTACTGGAGACTCACTGTAAATGGATCATTTGAATCAGTGAATCTTTTACTGGAGACACACTGTAAATGGATTTAAATCAGTGAATCATTTACTGGAGACTCACTGTAAATGGATAATTTGAATCAGTGAATCTTTTACTGGAGACTCGCTGTAAATGGATTTAAATCATTGAATCATTTACTGGAGACTCACTCTAAATGGATCATTTGAATCAGTGAATCTTTTACTAGAGACTCAGTGAAAATGTATCATTTGAATCAGTGAATCTTTTACTGGAGACTCGCTGTAAATGGATCATTTGAATCAGTGAATCTTTTACTAGAGACTTAATGTAAATGGATCATTTGAATCAGTGAATCTTTTACTGGAGACTCACTGTAAATGGGTCATTTGAATCAGTGAATCTTTTACTAGAGACTTACTGTAAATGGATCATTTGAATCAATGAATCTTTTACTGGAGACTCATGCATGACTCGTGATGATGGATGATTTAATTGAGTGAATTGTTCAGATAAAGTAGAGATACTCAAATCTGTCCTTCAGTTCAGTAGTGAAGTAAACACAATGCTGCCTCTGACACAGCTCTACAGAATAAAGCACAGGTAGATTCTCTCACCTCAACGCCTGGTGCATTAAAAACGACGATCTGCTCCTGATTAAAGGTGTTTGTGGTGGTGAAGCTGATGTATTTCTGCAGTCCACTGAGCGTGACGGCCGCCTGGATCTGTCCATCTTTAGACTTCACCCTCCACAGGTCAAAACTCTCCGTACTCGAAGAGCCTTTCAGACGCAGTGTCGACACAAACACATACGACGGAGGAAGACCTTCAGGAAAGATATCCCTGTAAAAACAATGAAAACATCAGTCAGAACACACACATTCTCAGAACACACACATTTAGATCTGAGAGATGATGAGGAAGAACTTCAGTTCAGTTCAAGTCTATTTGTATAGCTCTTATCCCAATAATTATTCTTTCAGCTTTATGAGTGGTGCACACCACTGCAATACAGTCAAAGTTCAAAAGGTTAAGGTTATTAGTTACCATAGCTTTATTAGTTACTAATAACTTTAATTAACTAGTAACTAATAGTTTTTAACAGGTAACATCTTTATACAGTGAGGGAAATAAGTATTTGATCACACTTTGATTTTTCTAAATCTCCTACTTAGAAATCATGAAAGGGTTGGGAATTTTCAGCATAACTGCAATTCCACTGTGAGAGACAGAATCTAAAAATAAAATCCGGGAATCACATTAAATGATTTTAAATGAACAATTTTTTTGTAAATTACTGTGTAAAATAAGTATTTGATCACTTGAGTCAAGCATTTTAAATATTTAGTACAGAAGCCTTTGTTAACAATTACAAAGGTCAAAGGGTTCCTGTAGTTCTTCACCAGGTTTGCACACACTGAAGGAGGGATTTTGGCCCCCTCCACCATACAGATCTTCTCTAGATCTGTCAGGTTGTTGCTGAGGAACATGGAGTTTCAGCTCCCTCCAAAGATTTTCTATTGGATAGGTCTGGAGACCGGCTAGGCCACTCCAAAACCTTGAAATGCTTCTTACGAAGCCACTGCTTGGTTTTCCTGGCTGTGTACTTTGGGTCATTGTCATGTTGGAAGACCCAGCCACGACCCATCTTTAATGCTCTGACTGAGGGAAGGAGTTTATTGCCCAATATCTTACAATACATGGCAACGTTCATCCTCTCCTTAATACAGTGCAGTCATTCTGTCCCCTGTGCAGAAAAACACCCCAGAGCATGATGCTTCCAGCCCCATGCTTCACTGTAGGTATGGTATTATTGGGATGATACACATCATTCTTCTTTCTCCAGAGTTAAGACCAAAAAGTTTTACTTTGGTCTCATCTGACCACAGGACTTTCTCCCATGACTCCACTGGATCATCCAGATGGTCCCTGGCAAACTTTAGACGGGTCTTGACATGGGCTAACTTAAGCAGGGGAACTTTCCGTGCGATGCATGGTTTTAAAACATGACATCTTATTGTATTACTGATAATAGCCTTGAAAACGGTGGTCCCAGCTCTCTTCACGGCATTGATCAGCTCCTCCCATGTAGTTCTGGGCTGATTCTAGACCATTCTTGGCATCAATACCCCATGAGGAGAGATCTTCTGTGGGGCCCCAGTCTGAGGAACATTGACAGTCATCATTAGCCTCTTCCATTTTCTGACAATTGCTCCAACAGTTGTTCTTTTTTCACCAATCTGCTTGGCCCCGTAGCAGTTTCAGCTTTATGAAGGTCTACAGTTTTGTCTCTTGTGTCTTTTGACAGCTTATTGGTTTTGGCCATGTTGCTACTTAGACTTTTGACTGATTGTTGGGTGCACAGGTGTCTTTATGACAGCTAGTGACCTCAAACAAGTGCTACTAAATTAGAATCATGAGAAGAGTGTAGCTGGACTATTTTAAAGCAAAATAACAGGTCTTTGAGGGTCAGAAATTTGGCTGAAAAGCAAGTAATCAAATACTTATTTCACACAGTAATTTACAAATAAATTGTTAAAAAGTCATACAATGTGATTTCTGCATTTTTATTTTTAGATTCTGTCTCTCACAGTGGAATTGCACCTGTACTGAAAATTCTAGACCCCTCCATGATTTTTAAGTAGGAGATCTTGAAAAATCACAGTGTGATCAAATACTTATTTCCCTCACTGTATATTCATTTATTTTTCTTTAGTCAGGGTTTAGTCCCTTTATTTATCAGAAGTTGCCATAGACTCCACACAGAAACGTTAACTGGCCCAGCCGGAAATCGAACCAGCAACCTTCTTGCCGTGAGGCCACAGTGCCAACCAATGAGAGGCAATGTCGCCTGTATATATATATAAAAATAGTAACCAATAATCAATCACCAATAATTAAATCACCAATAACTACACTAAACAACAGAGCTGGATAGATGATGATGATCATTCATTCATTCATTCATTTTCTTTTCGGCTTAGTCCCTTTATTAATTAGGGGTCGCCACAGTGGAATGAACCGCCAACATATCCAGCATATGTTTTACACAGCGGGTGCAAATATATATATATATGCCTGATTGTTTCAAGCACGTCAATAAAAACATTGTCAAAAAATGTTTAAATATTTGCTGTAAAATGTACAGTATTACTGGCAAAATGTACAAGCACACTGTAAATGACTGATTACAACTGTGCTGTAGTTTAACAGAACAACTGTAATCATTAATGTACAGCGCAGTCCAGGCGCCAGTAATACTGTACATTTTACTGTAGTTATTTACAGTGTACATATTTATTAAACCAGTGACATTGACCTTGTGTTTTCAGTGATGTCGGTGGTCTTGTCCAGCAAATACGCCGCCTCGGACACCAGTGAGCCCTGGATCTTCTTGGCTTTCTGATGGATTTTCATGCCCAGAATCAGCTCGAAACCTTTCTCGTCCCGGGACGCCACAGGGATGCGCGTCGGACACACAGATTCTGCAGGACACATTTAACAGACTCATTTCAGATGCAGTAACACACACTCACACACACTCTGCAGGACACATTTCACAGGTTCATCATTTCAGATGCATTACCACACAGATTCCGGAGGATTGCATCATGCGCTTCCCAACCAGCAAATCATTTCTTTTTAATCCTGCTTCACATTTCATTTCAATCAATAAGTGATCTGACAGCACTGAATATGACGATCGTGTTCAATCCAGAAGTGAGTAAAAGCATACAAAGACAAATGTGTAAAATGATGTAACGAGATCTTTTCTTGCTTCAACCAGGAAGAGACTGATTACACTGCCAAAACACGTGCTTTTCTTACGGGTTTAGTCTTGTTTCTACTAGAAATATCTCAATTTTTTTTTCAGAAATAAGTCAAAGCAAGTGGCAGTGGGGTAAGCAAAATAAAGATATTTCAAAATTAAAATAAGATTATTTAGCTTACACCATCATTAGAAAAACCATGAAAGTAAAGCAATTTTATTACATCTATTACATTAAATAACATTTTATTTTCCTCCTCCACTGTAAAATCTAAATGTATAATACTTATAGTTTTAAAAATGGCAGCTGTGGTTGCCAGATTTTAATGCCACCATTAAAAATACGGTAGAAACCATAATATAAATCTTACAGTAAACTGCAGTATTTCATTAGGTTATAATGTTATGCTTTGAAGTACTGAAGTCTACACACTGTCTCTTTGTTATCCAGACAAAAACACCAGCAGAAGTGTGTGTTGATGAGAAAATGAAGTGATCTGAAGCTCAAAGATTGACAAACATTTAATATTTAAGAAAGAGCTGCTAAATGAATATAAAATTCTATAAATTCTATAAAATACTATGTGTGTGTGTGTGTGTGTGTGTGTGTGTGTGTGTGTGTGTGTGTGT
>CAIGQZ010035013.1:2941098-2953172 GCA_903798205.1 Danio tinwini | reverse complement strand
AGAGAGAGAGAGAGAGAGAGAGAGAGAGAGAGAGAGAGAGAGAGAAATTACGGGTTTATGGGTTTGTTTTGTGTATAATCCCGGATGGTGGAGCGGGATCGCCATCTGTTTGCATACTGCACACATGCGCTGATAAAAGAGGCAGGGAATCTTCCTTTTCATCCTCATCTGCTCTTTGTGTGTGTGTGTGTGTGTGTGTGTGTGTGTGTGTGTTCGATCGCGCTCATTTTCATTGTAACACTACACTCTAAAATGCTGTTGTAGTTGTTCATTTTTATTAAAATTTAATGTGCACTCTTTAACCCAGGTTCTCCATTTTTGACCCTTTATTGGGTTAAAGGGTTAGTTTACCCCAAAAATAAAAAATCTGTTTAAATGCGTTATTAAATCTGTTAATAAATTACTAAAAAGGTGACGTGGGGGCGCAGTGGGTAGCGCTCTCGCTTCACAGTAACAATGTCACTGGTTTGAGTCTCGGCTGGGTCAGTTGGTGTTTCTGTGTGGAGTTTGCATGTTCTCCCCATGTTGGCGTGGGTTTCCTCCAAGTGCTCCGGTTTCCCCCACAGTCCAAACACGTGCTATAGGGGAATTGATCAACTAAATTGGCCATAGTGTATGAGTGACTGGAGATGTCCAGCCTCTGGATCTGCTTACCTGACAGAGAGGACAGTGTTGTGTTTATTTCTGTAAATGTCTAGAAGAGATGAAAGTGAGTTCTTCACACACGAGCTGCTTCTGTTCAGGCTAAATCATCAACACTGAGCTATAAATATCCTCCATCTGTGCTCTCAGCAGCGTGTCCACCATGCAGATCTGCTGAACACACTCCATTACTACAGTAAACCCTGAACTACAGCTGATCAGAGGAGTGACGTCACAGGGTAAAGGTCAGCCGTCCGTCTTCACTAACTACTGTATGAGTTTCTTTTATTATTCCCTCCAGAACTGTCTTGAGCATCTGTCTGAGCTGCCATCTCACTCCTCCAGAAGCCTCCACATTCACTGTGTTCATTGCATTTGGTCTTCTGAGCTCATTTCTTAGAGGAGAACAAACAGCACAGTGGAGAATCCCAACAGTGCAGCAGACTCCACTCCTCTCAGTGATATCTGTGCAGGAGCAGCAGGAGCTGAGGAGGTGATGCAGCACTGATGTTTAATGCAGTAAATTACAGTTTTGTGCATGAATCTAATCAGCATCTTTGGACAGAAACGCAGCAGCAGGAGTTGTTGGATCAGTGTGTCGGTGTTAAGCGGAGTGTTTGTTCAGTCCTCCAGCTGGATCTGCTGTTATTGTGTGATAAACTCACACCTTCAGAACAAGCAGGACAAGTCTGACTAGAAATATCTGTTAATGATCAGTTTCTGTGTGATTCTCAAGTATTCTGTGTTTATATGTGGTGGTGAATTGCATTATGGGATGTTGATCTCAGCTCTGTCCACTTCTGATGGTGAAAATTTAACTCTACAGCTGCAGTCCAAGAGCGCTCCCTCACTGATGATAAGCAGGGCTGAGGCTGGTCAGTGTCTGGATGGGAGACCACATGGGAAAACCAGGCTGCTGTTGCCAGTGGCATTAGTGAGGCCAGCAGGGGGCGCTCAACCTGCGGTCTGTGTGAGTCCTAATGCTCCAGTAGTGAAGGGGACACTATACTGTCAGTGAGTGCTGTCTTTCAGATGAGACGTTAAACCGAGGTCCTGACTCTCTGTGCAGTGGCGGAGTCCGGGGTCCCCAAAATTTAATTTGCTGCTGGCAGTTCCTGAAGCTGATTGACATCTCATTTGTCTAAAGACGTTATTGAATTTTGCCGGCAACGCTCAAGCAGTGTTGCCAGATTGAGCGGTTTTTGAATTCGATTGTTTTTGCATTTCGGTGGGTTTTGGATAGTTTTTGGGCTGGAATCAGTCAGCTACATCTGGCAACACTGTGCTCAAGCTATTTTCAAATCAATGACAAGCCGAAGACAAGAGCATTGTTTTTAAGTAAGACGAATATTAATACACCATAAGATAATATTTTAAATGTGTTTTATAGTTTAGTATAAGGTTTGTTTGCTTAGGAAGCTTTATTATATGCTGTGTAAGTTAACGAGGCACCAACGACATCAGTTAATTAATAAGAGATCAATTTGCTCTTTAGAAACTGTTAACGCTACTTAATCTGTGCTAGTATTACATGCACATTCTATGTATGTATATAAGTTATTATTTTTAATTTACGATGCTCAAATGTTTTGCTAATATGGGGAAGTAATGTTAGGCTAGCTGTTTGTGAGTTAAATTTATTTGAAATGGCTTAGCCAACTCTTATACTTTCTTCAGATAAATGTTTTTAGATTGATTGCTGATTTTAATGTGTCAGTATGATAATGGATATTTGTAATTAGGATAAATGTGTTTCTAACTGGATCAGATGTAACCAGACTGTGATATTTTTGCACAGGGTCAATTAAACATGAAAAGGAAGGGCGAGATATCAGACTTCTTTATAAAGAAGCACAAACAGGCAAATCAGGTTCAAATAAACCCTTCCCTTTGCACTGGATCCCACAGCAGCTCCATACCTGAGACTAGTCAGAGTCAGTGTGGTCAGACTTCAGGTCCACCAGCAGGCCAGAGCATATACTAGGCATTCACACGTTTCAACCAATGTTAGAATTTAAGCTGAGCTTCAGGAATGTTCCACCAAAATCAAATCCTTTTGAATTATATGTTGGTAATGCAATATATTTGGGTATTCTAAACACTTTCATTGTGTGTGTGTGTGTGTGTGTGTGTGTGTGTGTGTGTGTGTGTGTGTGTGCGTGCGCATGCGTGCGTGCGTGCGTGCGTGCGTGTGTGTGTGTGTGGACCCCCTGAAATAGCAGTGGCCACCCCCTGGCCCCCCCATGTAAATAATTGTAGCTCCGCCACTGTCTCTGTGGTCAATAATGGCACTTCTGGTAAAGAGTAGAGGTGTAACCCCGGTGTCCTGGACAAACTCCCTCTATCAGCCTTTACCCACCATGGCCTCCCAATCATCCCCATCCACTGAACTGGCCCTATCATTGTCTCTCCACTCCCTCTGTAGCTGGTGTGTGGTGCAGCACTGGTGCTGTTGTCCTTTGGCTGCCGGAGCATCACCCAAGTGGATGCTGCACACTGGTGGTAGTGTGAAGAGACCCCCTTCATGATTGTGAAGTGCTTTGGGTGTATGGCCATACAAGATACATGCACTATAGAAATACACATTACATTACATCCAATTCCCCTATAGAGTATGTGTTTGGACTGTGGGGGAAACTGGAGCACCCAGAGGAAACCCACGCCAACACGGGGAGAACATGCAAACTCCACACAAAACACCAACTGACCCAGCCGAGACTCAAACCAGCAACCTTCTGTTTATTAAAATTGTATTTAATATTCTCCCCTCACATATGAATATATGAGCAGTACTGTTTGGCCTGTGATCTTCAGTGTTTTTGTTAGATGAGTTGATCAGTTTTGTCTTTGGATCTACTGTATCTGCACACATATATTACTATAAAGCATCCTGGAGAGAATATGACAGTAAACGAGTATATATGTACAGTTGCAGTCAGAATTATTCAACCCCCTAATTTATTAGCCCCCCTGTTTATTTTTTTCCCCAATTTCTGTTTAACGGAGAGAAGATTTTTTCAACACATTTCTAAACATAATAGTTTTAATAACTCATCTCTAATAACTGATTTATTTTATCTTTGACATGATGACAGTAAATAATATTTTGACATTTTTCAAGACACTTCTATACAGCTTAAAGTGACATTTAAAGGCTTAACTAGGTTAATTAGGTTAACTAGGAAGGTTAGGGTAATTAGGCAAGTTATTGTATAATGATGTTTGATCTGTAGACTATGGAAAAAATAAATAGCTTAAAGGGGTTAATAATTTTAACCTTAATATGGGTTTTAAAAATTAAAAACTGCTTTTATTCTAGCCAAAATAAAACAAATAAGACTTTTTCCAGAAGAAAAAAATATTATCAGACATACTGTGAAAATTTCCTTGTTCTGTTAAACATCATTTGGGAAATATTTAAAAAAGAAAGAAAAAAAAGGGGGTTCAATAATTCTGATTGCAACTGTATATATTAACAGCACACATTCTAATGTGCAAACAAACATAATTTCTGCTGTTCATCAGGTAATGTGGGCTAAATGCAGCTGTTAAATGATCACAGATGTTCAAATGGATTGATTGATCAGACTGATACACTGAAACTCCAGCACTGGTGATGCTGTTCTACTGCTTTAATTAATGCAAAAAAAAGGCACAGTGGAGTCGCAGTGGAGGGAGAAAACATGATTATAACTGACTTTTGGAGATTTAATATATTCTCTTGAACTGCATGCAGAAAAACAGAGGGCTGGAAATCAGAGGTATTAGGCTGAATGTGATTAAAAACAGATTATGCCAACAAGACACACAACGTCTCCTAAAATACAGCTGAATTATGAACCCGAACAGACTATAAACCAAAACCACACACTTTATTTTCACACTCAGAAGAGCATATGAACACACCTCACATCCGATTTTTCACTAGAAAAAGTGCAGCATGAACATTTCGCTAAATATCTTCTTTTGTGTTCCTTACAGAAAAAAAGTGATATTGTCACCGTGAGGAGTTTTACTAAATCTGCACGAGTACACAATCAATATTCATCAGTGTTGATGATGTTAAAAAGATGTTGGGTTATTTTTATATGGACAAATACAGCTTTACAAAATAATTTTATAATTAAATAAAACAACTAATATAAAATAATTCATCCATTGATTTGTTTTATACATTTGACCCAATTTTGGGTTGACAACCCAGCATTTTTCAAGTGTCAAAAAACACTCATAAAAAATGCTGGGTTGTTTTAACTTAACACACACACAAAACAATAAAAGTAAACTAAACTATGATGGTTTGTTTTAACCCAACACGGGGACAAACCTGGACAAAACCAGCAGTTGGCTTAAAAATGTCATTTAAATTGATTTAAACAAATTAACCCAATCATATTTAATCCAACATTGAGTCAAAAAACCCAGAATATTTTAGCTTGTGATTGTTTAACTTTAATTATATGTATAATTTTAATACACATTTATTAAATTATTAATGATTAATTATTATAAATTAATTATTATTTTTAATTATTAATAAATAAATTTTTCTTAATTTTTTTAGAGATGATGAGAAGGAGGGGAGCGACCTCTGCTGGTGGAACACACACACACACACACACACACACCCACACACACACACACACACACACACACACACACACACAAAGATTTCACTGCAAAAAATGATCGTCTTCTTTATATCAAAAAATATAAAAAAATTCTTCACCCAAAAATGAAGATGTACTCAGTTTACTCTCCCTCAAGTGGCTCCAAACTTTATGAGTTTCTTTCTTCTGTTGAACACTAAAGAAGATAATCTGAAGAATGTTGAAAACCTGTAACCGTTTACTTCTATAGTAGAAAAACACATACTGAAATCACAAGAAAATGCTCGCAATATGAAGATATGAAGTCATCATTATGAGAAATATACATATTTGTAGATAATAAAAAGCCATTATTAAAAATAGAGTCAGATATAAAGTGTTTCTTACCTTGTTCTTTCGCTCTGGTGCGGATCCTGTATTCATTATCATCATCATCATCATTACCTGTACACAAGATGGAAAGTGAACAGATCACCCCCAAAAACTGTGAATTCTGTCATTGCTAACTCACGTTTATGAGTTTCTTTCTTCTGTTGAACACTAAAGAAGATGTTTTGAAGAAAGCTCTAACCTTTTCCCTGAGAACTTCTATCGGCATGATGTCATTACACAGTGAGTTAAGGAGGTTTTATTCTATTATTATTTTTATTCAGACCAATGCAAGAATATCAGTGTGTTTGTGGATTGTTCCATGTGAGGTGTGTCCAAGTCTCTCCATATGAAGAGCACAGATGTGTATTAAAGCTCAGAGGAACATTTCAAAAATAAATCAGACATTTTATTCTCACTTTGAGTTTACTGAACTACATTTTATATTTGCAGTCATAGAGGTAATCCTGGGATGAAAACAACATAATGTATTGTAGGCCTGAATGTACACCTAAATATGCTGTTCTGCTTATTCCTGCTAAATAAACCATGAAGAAAGCTGCTCAATCATATCTAGGACTTAGCAAACAGGGTGTGATATGCTGACTCTCAATGTGGTAAAACACATTATTGACAAAAATATTATCCTAATATTTCACACACTAGCAGAAATGGTAAACAGGAATGTTGTCTCTTGCTCTGGAAAACCTGCTTTAATTTGGCCACAAACACCTTTAACTTCAGTTTTCTCTCCTCTCCTTGATTGTTAATCACTTTTGTCAGTCTGCAGTGTTTTAAATGTGTGACATGCCAACAGCTGACCATCTTCATCGGCAATAATCGGTTTCTTTCGGTTCTGTGGCGCGTTGTTTACGTTTTTTTCCAAGATGACGCATCATGTAAAACCTCAATTAAAGGTAGCGTCACAAATATTCCTAGCGAGAGTTAATGATATTATTTAGGAAATTACCAACGATTTATATGTTAAAGTCTATCCCTAACCATAAGTCTGCCATAATGTAAAAACAATAGGCTTATACTAACGAGAAAGCTATATATATTTTTTAAATAACCAATAAATCGCCTATCCCAACTCCGACCTACCCCTCACATTAATGTTAAAGGGCTATTATTGTTGTACAGTGATTGAGGCTGAATCCAGCTTCTTATTCGCAGCTTCTTATTGACGCTATCCGGTCCACCTTAAAAACCGCGACGCTTCCGTTTTTCAGCTTCTTAATCGCGCTCAATTTAGGGACCGTGTTTATTTGTGTCCCTTTTTGAAAAACTAAAAATTATGAAAACATAAAGAAATGTTAAATGAAACTGATATATGATCGAAAACGGGCTGCAAGCATGAAATCTAATTACATCATTGATTAATTATTGACAGTGCCATCGTTTGAGTACAGTACATTTCTGTTTGTTCCAGACATATAGTCCTTTATGAAGACTTCACATGACCCACCTATGGATAGACAGTGCCTGCCTGATTTCAGATACAAAATATTTTTTTTATAATTCAAGTTTCAAAAGTTAATGCAACTTTTGTGTTGTGCAACACATTTTTATATAACTTATACAAATAAATGTGTATTAAACTGAATGAGCTATTGCATTGTTGATTACTTTATATATGTATGCACATATATATATATATATATATATATATATATATATATATATATATATATATATTACACAACAGACTAATAGTATATATTTCTATATATGTGTCTGCATATGTATAAATATGTATAATTCTACACCATTGAGAAGACAGACCTATAAAAACTTGTGAAAATACAGTTGGCTGAGTCATTTCTATGAATGCCCAGTTAGAGGTGCTATATGCTCATTTCTTGCATATTCATTTATTGTGTTATTTGTAACCTATATATGTGTATGTATGGTGTGTGTGTGTGTGTATTTTCACATAAATATAATAATAATGATAATATGGTATATAAAAATGTGTATAAAAGTTGCATTGTCTGTAAAACTTCTTTAAAACAATAGGTTTAACAAAACTAGAATTGTATATACTGGGGTGGGTGTCAGAAAGAACAAATAAATCTAATACAAATTGTGGTATTTGCAGATAAAACATATGCATTAACTTTTAAAACTTGAATCATAAAAAATATTTTGTATCTGAAATCCTTGCCGTGGCAGGCACTGTATATCAATAGGTGGGTCATGTTAAGTCTTCATAAAGGACTATATTTCTGGAACAAACAGAAATGTACTGTACTCAAACGATGGCACTGTCAATAATTAATCAATGATGTAATTAGATTTCATGCTTGCAGCCCGTTTTCGATCATATATCAGTTTCATTTAACATTTACGTTTTCATAATTTTTCGTTTTTCAAAAAGGGACAAAAATAAACACGGTCCCTCAATTGAGAACGCGAATAAGAAGCTGAATAAACGGACGCGTCGCGGTTTTTAAGGTGGACCGGATAGCGTCAATAAGAAGCTGCGAATAAGAAGCGGGATTCAGCCTTGTACCACCTACTGTGTCAAACATCCACATCGTTCAACATAAATACTAGCGATGATGACTGCTGTTGAAGCAGTGCTTCTTCTTCTTCTTCATCTTTTATGGCGACTAACTCATTACAAGTATTATCGCCACCTACTGTACTGGCTGTAATTCTGATGATGAGTGAATATTTAGAAGGGGCGGGAAAAAAGAAACGAGAAGGGAGGGACGGAAAGGGACAAAACAACAACAACAAAAAAAAAACTGTTTCACATTCTCCAATCTTTGCATTCAGACCACATACTCCTGTCAGCGCTGCGTGTTCAGCTCCTCTAACATAGGGTCTTTATTATGACCATGATTGAGAATACTGTCATCCATAAATATTAGCCTAATCTAGAACCTAAACCCGAATCTTCTATATACCTAATAAATGCTATATATATACTTGAAAATCCATTATACCTTTTCCTAAAACAGTTTTATATATAATTTTGTCTTCCCCACACTGACTAAATAACATATCGCAATGTTTGTTATATTTGCTACACATAAGTACATGATTCCACATGTTCACATTTCCCATCTTCATGTAAACCCATCAGTGCAAGTGTTGCTTTCAACCCTGTGTGTCCCAATCTTAATCTTGATACTTCTTCCTTCCTATTTCTTCCTTGATATAGTGTCGTCCCTACTGTCTGTATAATACTATAGTGCCATCTTCCAGTATTACTATTATCCAGGGCCAGACGGAATCTGCGGACGTTTTTTGCTATTTCTGCGGAGACTTTTGGTAAAAATCTGCGGATTTCTGCGGAATTATTTTATGAGTATCATAACTAAAACCTTAAAATGTAAAATAAATAATATCTTTTTAACTTGTATTTAATGTTTAAAATGCAAATCCAATTAGATTAACAGTAAATAGTTAACTGTAAGTAAATAAACAGAATTAATGATCTCTGATTAATGAAATCTGCGGAAAATCTGCGAAAAATCTGCGGAATTCTGCGCGCCCAGATTCAGTGTGGGCCTACTATTATCCCATCTAAATTGCCATTTGTTTATTAGTTTTTCCTTTAAAATTCACTTTGCCTCCCTTTTCCCCAAAGGTACATTCACCTCCACCTCTTGCTTATTTAGTCCTTCCTTTGCTAATTTGTCAGCAACTTTATTACCAGATACCCCAATATGTGATGGAACCCAGCAGAAATAAACAATTACTCCTATCTCCTTCAATCTATAGAGATAAATAAACTCCTGTCATTAAATCCTCTCTATCTGATTTTGAATTTGCTATGCTAAATAAAGCTGAAGATGAATCTGAACAAATTACTACTTTGTTTGGTCTAACTTGTTCAACCCATTGTAATGCTATAATTATAGCTGTTAACTCTGCAGTATATACTGATAAATTATTGGGCAATTTTAAACTAATATGTATTTTGAATTCTGGAATATTTACACCTATTCCTATCTTTTTACTACTAGGTTCTATAGATCTATCTGTAAAAATTTGTAGAGTTGAATAAAACATTATTTAAAATAACATTTACTTCTTTCCCATATTCATCTTTAGGTTTTTAAATCTACGAGTGGTTCAGGAGCTCTCCATAGTGGGACATCAGTGAGTGGTATATTAGGACAAAAGATCATGTTGTCCATACCATATTCTTTAGCCAACTTTTTACTCTTCCATCCAAAGCTATGCTGTCCTTTATATGAGTATTCCCAGCAATCTTCCAGTACTTTACGAGGAAGATGGTTACTAGCTGATTGTTGGAGATTTACCCAGTATGTCATCATCAATTTTATCCTCCTAAATTCTAGAGGCATTTCTCCCATTTCTACCCTAATTGCATCTACAGGGGATGTTTTAATTGCACCACAACATAATCTAAATGCTTTAGCTTGTATGATATCTAAATTTTCCCAATATAGACTTAGATGCAGATCCATACACAATACAGCCATAATCAAAACAAGATCGAATTAATTTTTTTTTAAAGATCAAATTAATGCTTGATACATGCACAACAATGCACTACGACTAGCTCCCCAGTTGTGACGAGCAAATGAACGCATACAGTTTATAATCATTTTACATTTTGTTTCAATTCATATGAACTTTTTCCAAGTATACAAGTATTCAAGTGTACGCAAGTGTACTTTGCGGGTTGTAAAAGAAAGCGTTACTGAAAGATCTACCGCCTACAGTTAATTTTGATATTCTGGGAATAATCAATTGTCCAAAATTAATTGAGCATAGTGGACATGATGGGCTATAATACACCAGGAGCTCCATTAAATACTGGGGAGCTAAGTCATTCAGGGCTTTGTGGGTAGTCAAAATTTATACAATGTTTAATAGGAAGCCAATGCAATGATGAAAGAACTGGAGTAATATGATCATATTTGTTCTAGAAAGCACTCTACACTCTCAGAAAAAACGGTACGCGAGCTGTCACTGGGGTGGTACCTTTTCAAAAGGTACACATTTGTACTTAAAGGGTTCATATTGGTCCCTCAAAAGTATATATTAGTACCTAAAAAAATTAAGAGTAACACTTTTGTGCTTTTAAGGTACTAATATGTACCCTTGAGTTATTAATATGGACCTTTTGGGTACAAATTTGTACCTTTTGAAAAGGTACCACCCCAGTGACAGCTCGCGTACCTTTATTTCTGAGAGTGTAGCAGCTGCATTTTGAACTAGCTGAAGTTTGTTAATTAAACCAACCACATTACAATAGTCTAATCGAGAGGTCATGAAAGCATGAATAAGCTTTTCCGCATTAGACATTGATAGCACATGTCGAAGTTTGGCAAAAATTTTTAATGAAACAATGCAGTTTTACAGATGCTTGAAATCTGTATGTTGTGGAAGCAAAGCTTAACACAGATGTTCCTGTGTTGAATCAGAAGCAAAAGGCTGAAATTGAAAGTACTGCAAGTGGGTGTGAGATACTAGATACGGAGCTAAATATTTTTTCAATTAATCGATGAATCGGATAAAAAAAAGTGTCAGGGTTTGGGTAATTTTTCATGTAATGTTTTTTATTCACCACTAGATGTCGTCATTTCTAATTTTTCTTTTTTGGGTTACCTGTAATCACCGAGTTCAGTTTTACATGTGCCTTGTTTAGTTCTTTGTATATAACTCCTTTTTCCTCTGTTCTTTGCTCGGTTATTGTTGGTCCAAGCCTGTCACCTACAGTGAAGTTTCCCTTCTTGTTATTTGAGCCAAGTTCTCTTGTATCAATTATTCCTTGGAGTTTTTTTCCTGTTCTGAAGTTTTTTTTTGCCTGTCTGACTTGATATACTTTTTGGAACCGAGGTTCACTGTTTTTGTTAACTGTTTTTGTCTTCTATTGATGATTGTTTTTTGAGTAAAAAAAAATGCACAAACATGTTGTTCTTAAACGTCCCTGAGCTGTTATAAAACTAATTCATTAAAAAAAACTAACATAGTACATTTTGTCCTGTTTTCAATAAGTTAAGCATCAATTCATTTTCTCATGCCATTTTTAGATATTTAGACTGGACAGAAGAAATGACTAAAAGCTTTTTTTTGCAGTGCAGCTATACATGACAACAGATGAAAAAATAAATGATCCAAAAAGGCGAGTGAATAAAAACGTGTCTTTAGTCTTGCAATGCAAAGTAACTATACCACCGCTAAATTACTACTGTTACTAAAGGTGCAGTATGCAAGTTTGACACCCAGTGGTTGAACTAGGTATTGCACTCCTGAATCAAAATAAACGCAAGCCCGGGATGCCAATTTGAGTACAGGATTGAGTGATTTAAACTGTGTTCTGAATAAAAGCATCGACACGCGATAAAAGGAATATTTTCCATATTAAAAGGAGTTTTGGTTCTAACCAGAGATGGGAAGTAACGAAGTACAAATACTTAGTTACTGTACTCAAGTAGTTTTTTTCAGGTAGGCTATCAGTACTAT
>CAIGQZ010035013.1:2903300-2940698 GCA_903798205.1 Danio tinwini | reverse complement strand
ACATACATACATACATACATACATACATACATACATACATACATACATATATATATATATATAATATTCTATCAGCTCAATGATGGAATCTAATGAATAGTTGAAGGTTGCATGTAAGCCTCTTCTAGCACTTCTGAAAACATTTCTTTATTCATTAGAATTTATTTTAATGTGTTTCCAGCTTCAAACTCAATCTGACTCCAATTTTAAGTCACCATCAAATTTAAACTGTATTTCTAATCTTTAAATATGCCCCTGTGACCTCCTGGCACAGCAGAGTCTTCGCTGACGTCCAGCGTTCTCCAGCTTCCGGCGCCTAGACTGCATCTCTGCACAAGACGTTTGGCCACAGGAGAAATGGCCAGGCCCAACTGAGCCTGGTTTATCTTGAGGTTTTTATCCCTCACTTATGCCAATTGGTGTAGTTTTTTCCTCACTGCAGTCGCCTCTGGCTTGCATGGTTCGGGACTTGTAGAGCTGCGCATCAATGGATTACTCAATGTTTAGACTCTCAGCAGTGAATATTAAACCACACTGAACTGAACTAAACTGAACTTCAACACTGAAAACTGAACTTACACCTTTCAGTTCGCTATAATCTTCTATGCTGCTTTGACACAATCAAAAAGAATATAGTTTGTTCGTGGGAACATCAGCAGGTGAGTATACAGACACACAGTTCATCATATAGATAGTGGATCTTCTAGTAAACAGCAAATAAGTATATTCTCTTCCCTTGATCAGTGTGAATGACTAGAAGACTCATGAGGAACATCCATGGAAGAAGAGGAGAAGACGAAGAAGCGAAAATGAGGACAACCATCCGACTTCAATACCTGCCAAGGAATGAGGGGATAAGAATCAGAATCAGAATCAGAATCAGAATCAGTTTTATTGCCAAGTGTGCTTCACACACACAAGGAATTTGTTTTGGCAACAGAAGCTTTCAGTGTACATAAAGTGACGAGTGACAACACAAAATTAAATACAAGAAAAGAAAAGGCAATAAACATTAAACAGAGATGCAGTTAGTCAAAAAGATCTGGATGTTGAATGTATGTACAGATATGTTGTAAATATACAAGTTATAAGGTGCTGTGTACAAGTGCGTATGAGAAAGTATTGCACGTTTATTGCACAGTAGGGGAATATTTAACTGTTCATGAGGTAGATGGCCTGAGGAAAGAAACTTTTCCCGTGTCTATCTGTTTTTGTGCTTGGTGCTCTGTAGCGCCGACCAGACGGTAACAGTTCGAACAGGTAGTGTGCTGGGTGCGAGGCGTCCAGAGTGATTTTACGAGCCCTTTTACTCACTCTGGAAGAGTACAGTTCTTGAAGTGTGGGAAGGGTAGTGCCAGTGATTCGTTCAGCAGTCCGGACTATTCGCTGTAGTCTACGGAGGTCGGTTTTGGCAGCTGAGCTGAACCAGACGGTGATTGAAGTGCAGAGGATGGATTGGATGACAGCTGAGTAGAACTGTACGAGCAGCTCCAGTGGCAGGTTGAACTTTCTCAGCTGACGATAAGGTGAGCTTTTATAGTGTCCTTGATGATGGGGAACAGGTGCAGGCAATTAGAAGGCAGGTGAGGGTTCGCGGGATTGAATGGAGGTGGTTTGTGAAGGAGAGTGGTCATTGAGTGAGCAGTATAGGATGTGACAGTATAAGAGGTAAACAAGATCGAAAAAAAAGTCCTAAATTTAGTAGTTGTAATCACCAGATGCTTCACCACCATGTAGTGTATGGCAGAATAATTTAGATATATTTGGTAGGGTGATTTAAAGAAAATGCTTAAAGAGCCAATATATCTAGTATATTTACCAGTGGTATGCATAATAAACATTTATAACATAATCATACAAATACACAATTTAATAATCACAATCACAATCACAAAATTGTCTATATTCATTTTCTTTTCGGCTTAGTCTCTTTATTAATCTGGGGTCGCCACAGCGGAATGAACCGCCAACTTTTCCAGCACATGTTTTACGCAGCGGACAGACAGTTTATTGACGCAGTCAAAATAAACTATATGAGGGCAGAAAAGGGTCACAATAACTGAAGTGGGAGGACGGGAAACAGACAGGCGAAACGGGGTCCAGCAGAGCAGTCACTCCTCACAGTCCTGAGTGCAGACAGAGAACATGAACGATCACAACGAACTGACAAGGAAACATGGGAGCGTAACCCAGATATAGACACAAAAATGAGTCTCAGCTGTCTATCTAATCAAGGCAGCTAAATACCACAACCACGTGATAAACCATAACAAAAACGCGGGGACGACCAAAACAAAACAAAACAAACCCACATGACCAAACAGACTATCCGGAAGTGCACAAACCTGTAACCGTGACAGTATGCTAGAGCATTAACAAAGAGCTGTAAATACTATAACATATACAGTATACAACACCTTACTCTATTATGGCTAAAATGCTGTAGCATTTAGCTTATAATTACAATAGTATTTTTAATGTAGGTGCTTAACATTTAAAAATACATCTGTTAGCAGACATGGCCTGCTGAATCACATGTATACCTCTTTGTGACACTTTAAAGGTCTAAAATGAATCTTCTAGTTTTAGTTGGTTAACTTGTTTTTTGTCACTTGCAATTTCTTTGTTTATGGTATATGTTTTCACATCCTGATTCCAATGTTTTTAAAAGAATATACTTATTATACTATTATACATATTATACTATTATAATGTCATACTGACATTATATAATAGATTGAATAGGTTGGTCTTAAATGTCAATAATATTGTTTATTGTAAATCATTTTGGGTCAGTATATCACACAACAAATTTAGATGACAGGCCTAAAGTATTTTTTCTTTTAAGTAACTGTTAGTTCTATTACTTTTACTTGAGTAATTATATGTAAATTTACTTTCTTTCATGTATTCATTCATTTTCCTTCGGCTTAGTCTCTGATTTATCAGAGTTCGCCACAGCGGAATGAACCGCCAACTTTTCCAGCACATGTTTTGTGCAACGGATGCCCTTCCAGCCACAACCTAGTACTGAGAGTAATTTTACTTGTACTTGAAAAAAAGTTTTTGGCTAGTCTATTGACTGTTTACAGTTAACTTAAAGATAAAACACATAAAAACATTATCATTCATATTTGAGATGTAGTGATTAGAGACAATCTTCTCATACAAAGGGTTATTCAAGTGTTACATGATCACTCTCTCTCTCCACCCTCCGTGAACATGCTCTGCTTACATCATAATTGGAATCAGGAGAACTTGGTTATTGAAATAGTACACTGAAAGGTTTGTGTCAGAGATTTTTCCAGTCTATGGGCAAAACTAAAATGGTGGATATTTTATCTCCTAGTCTTGTTTAGTCTCTCATTTTATGATAAATATATTTAATACATATAATAAGTATATATGATGTGATTTAATCATATAATCTTTGAAGCCTGGAATAAGGTAAGTGTTTTGCAAACTGAATTTATTTTACTGTGGATAGAATACTACTGTGGCAAAGTTGGTAATCATTTGGAATCATTTATTAAGCATTATCAAATAGTGAATTCATTATTATTTAAGCATTAAATCTACATTAATAGATGTTAGTAAGCAGTTTATTAATACAGCTACAGCGACAGCTGCTGTATTCTTGACATAAAAGCACATGTAAAATGTGCTTAATGATTGTATTTGAATAATTTAATTTTCATTACTAAATGTATTAAGTATTGCATTATTTACAAAGAATGCTTGGTGTTTTATTAAGATCATCCAAAATGTGTAAGTAAATGATTAATAAACTATATATAAAAAATAACCTTTATATATCTTATTATTCAGTCACAAAGTCATAGTTTCTTTGTATGTTAATAAATCCTTTATTTACTCAACTTCATGCAGTTTTGTGACCAAATCTAAAGTGAGGACTATTTATGCTTAAATCCCTTTTAAATGACAATTAAAGGCTGTTATATTCTAAACAGGAAAAAAGAAAATAAATGACTTTATTCATATTAAGACACACAAATGAAACTGAAAAATAAATCTTTGCTATCTTATCCACATATAAATCTACTGTACAGTTTAAACATCGCTAAAGCATTACATTATTATATTGTTGTTTTATTCTATTTATGTTGTATTTTGACACTCCTGTTGTTTGGCCATGTTTAAACCTTACAGTATTTTTATTTTTTAGATAAGATTGCAAAGATTTATTGTTGATTTCATACTGAGCCTTTAATTGTCATTTTTAAGGGACTTACAAAGCATAAATAGTCCACACTTTCGATTAAAACTGGATGAAGTTAAGTTAATAAAGCATTCACCGGTGGTGGAGGTAACAAATTACAACTACTCGTTACTGTAATTAAGTACATTTTTGTAATATATGTACTTTCATGAGTATAATTTTAAGTCTGTAATTGTTTGACTTGTATTTAAGTACAAATTAAGCTGAGTAATTTACGTCATTATTAAATCACAATTCTTTACAGCGTACTGTAATTTAATTAATATGTCAACCACTGACTAGCATTTTGTCAGCCAATAAAAAAAATCTCATCTTAACTGACCAATGAAAAGCTTGGTACGTTTTTTGAACCGAAAAACAAGTTCAGGCTACTGCAAATTTACGTGAGCTGACCGTCATCATACAGTCACAAAGTTATCGATTAACATATGGAGATTCGCTGAGAACGCAGAAATGATGAAGAAATAGCAGAGGATGAATGCCCATGGCTACACCGGAGGAGCTGTTCACCTACAAGTACATAGGAAAGAAAGGACAGCTGTGCTGATGCAGTGTGATTAGCTGTTATCGTCTAAAAGTGCAAATTAAATTTATGCCCAAAACAGGAATATCTCATAAAAGTTGTGCGAATAAAGCAACAAGTCAAAGAGAACAAAATTGCCACTTCCTGAATAATTGGCGCCGAATATCAAAAGTAAAAACAGAATTTGCAGAATGTAGGAGAAGAATGTAAGAGAAGCTGCGTGAATATATTATCTTCATTTAATAAATGACTTCCTCAGAAGGCAATCCTGACAGGCAGTGAATGCGCAGTGGCGTTTAAAGGCGCGAGACATAGAGCACAGACGCTTTTGACAATTCTGGAGGACATTAATAATATAATAACACTAATACTGAAATAGTTTAGGCGTTTTAGAATGACCAAAACAACACTTTAGATGTTTTACAATGTGCTCAGCCTGCTGGTTTGTCCAGCCTGCTGGTTTGCATCATGGCGTTTCCATCAACCGTTTTTTATGTGCATATCCAAAAAGCAAATAAAAATAAGTGGATGAAACCTGTCCTCTGCTGTGCCAATCTGCTTACACAGGGTTTCCGTGGGCTCTTAAAAAGTCTAAACTTTGAAAATCAAAATTTTAGGCCTTAAAAAGTCTTAAATTCACTGTTGTACATCTTAAATATTCTTGCACAGGTCTTATTTTTCCAATGTCCATGTGACGCTACATCTAATGCTCATTTAAATTCTTTTTTATTGTTGTTGATTGGTTTTGGTGATGTTATAGTTCTTTATTTCACTAGTCCTAATGTAATTTGCGGTATTACAATTACAAATGAGACCTACATGCAATAGCTAATCAGCTTTTTGTTATTGAACTCGTGGCGAATGTGACATCATCGCAGTGTTTGCGGAGGTTCGCTTTCGGTGCGCACGACATGATTTCGGTGGCGGGGTTAACGGATTTCGGGTCAAAAGTTTGTGCGGCACCGCGTTTGATTTGAGTTGAATTTGAATCACTTTGAAGAGATTTGTCTGAAACAGGTACGACTGTACAGACATCTCAACAATCCGACCATGCATGATCATCATAGAGATAACCAAATGACCAATAATTATTGGCTAGAAATTGCAAAAGCCATGGAAAGGAGGAAAGTGTTTTGTTAAAAAGTTTGGAAAAACCTGAGGGAACAAAAAAAGAGGCCATGGCAAAAGTGGAGGACCATGTTTTATTATTACAGAATATGTTTTTCCACTATTTATAGGTTTTACACTGATGTATAATTTTGAAGTTAAGACAATGTAATAGCTACAAACTAAAATTAAGTAACAAATTATGTCTTTGATAACTGGAAAGTAATATTTGAAGCTATCGGTTTATCTATCAGTGATAATGGACAGGATTGTTAAACAGTTATTGCCTTTTCAGCTTATAAGTAGAGGACAGAAACTAGCCAGACAGTAATGTGTGAATTGTTGAGTGGGAAAATAAAAAAAAATGTTTTTTTTTTTTGCTTTTATTCTTGCCATAATAAAAATATAATTGTAGAGCAACCCATTTTCTCTTGTCATTGATATTTAACCTGATTAGGTCGAACTGTCTGAGATATAAATAAAAGTGAGTAATGCATCAAAGTTTGATTAAAACAATCTGAAATGATTATAAAACTTTATAATCATGCACTTATTCATTTTCTTTTCGGCTTAGTCCCTTTATTAATCTGGGGTCACCACAGCAGAATGAACCGCCGACTTATCCAGCATGTTTTACGCAGCGGATGCCCTTCCAGCTGCAACCCATTACTAAGAAACACCCATACATTCTCATTCACACACTGTGAGGTGATTGTGCTACCCACTGCGCCACCCCGTCGCCCAACTTTGTGGATAATTCCACCAATACCACCAGTTAAAAAAGTAATTTGTACTCTGAGTAGTTTTTATGAAGAGTAATTTGTACTTTTACTTAAGTACTTTTTGACACCAGTACTTTTACTTGTAATTGAGTATAATTTCAGCAATGTAACAGTACTTGCAATTGAGTATACATTTTTAGTACTCTTTCCACCACTGGCATTTATTAACATACAAAAAAAAACTAATAATATTTACCTGACTAATCAGATAAATCAATGTTCATTTGAATATTTCTTAATCATTTATTTAAGCATTCTGAATGATCTTAAAAAAACCACCAACTATTCTAAAATAACTGCTTTGTAAATAATGCTATAGTTCATTTAGATACGAAAAGTTAATCATTAACACAGTATGGAAATACAATCATTAAGCACATTATACTTGTGCTTGTAAGTCAAGAATACAGCAGTTTTAGCTGTATTAATAAATTGCCTACTAATGTCTATTAACGTAGAGTTATGAATTCAAATAACTAATAATGAATTCACTATTTGCTAATGCTTAACAAATGATCCATAGTGTATAAATGTCATATCGTCAATTCTATTGATTCTTTATTTCTACTGTATGATGTTACTGTAACATCATAGGAGATACAGTATGGCTTGAAGAAGTATAAGTGAAGGACATTTTTGCAGAGATTTTTCAAGAATTATTCAAGTAGTGTGTAAAAACAAATAGTTTGTTTGTTTTAGAACTCACTGATCTAACTGTATTTGTTTTTGTCTCTATCAGGAAATTTATGTGTCGCCTCCAGATGCTGTGTTCTATTCATGAGGCAATCTAGCTGTCCTCATAGAATGTTAAGTGTAAGAAGAGAAGACATTGTTTTTAGGATGATTTTAGGTGGGAATTTGTGATAAGGTGCATATTAGACACACAACTATCTCTTACTAATTTTTGCTTCACTTTTATAAATATTTTTAGGATTTGTTATGCTGTTTTTTCTCATGGATGTAACAGCAGAATTTGGGACCACCCCAAATATTAAACAGATTGCCATTGGACGGTGCTATCGTTATGTAACCCTGGTTAATCCCAACCCCAAGTAAGATTTAAAATATTTTGCACACAAATATCCTTTAATTTTTACCTACTCAAAATCTCTAAACAGGATTAGATAATAGATAATTATTTTATTTTATGTATTTGGTCTTTAGTTTAAATTCATAATTATTTGTGGTATTAGCCCGAAGAAACTTCAGATCTGCACTTACATTACTGTCACTTTCATGACCTAATATTGCATTTATTCCTTGAAAATTATTAATAATTGTTTTTGTTGTTGTTGCTGCTGCAATATTCATCCTAACAGATATAATTGTGCGGCTGTATGGCAGGAGTTTGAAAAGGCTGTGTTTAAGAGATCACCCTGCAATGTTCAAGTTGAAGATTACAAAAAAATGTTCCAGGCCATCACTCAGATTTTACCATGTGACAAGGTAATACCATGCATGTCTTTTTCACAAAGTCAACAAAAGCAGAGTAAAGTTTGTTTTCTTTTATTCCAAATTTATTACCTTTTGCTATATGCAAACCTACAGTCACATGCTGTAAGAGATCACATTAAATTAGAGATCACAAGTTAGACCATTAAATTATGAGAAATATGCATATATTTGAGGAGGTAATGTGATTCCCCTGTATTTAGACCTCCACTTTAAAGCAGTTTACAGTTTGATTTGGCTTTCACCCACCCATCATAAAAGAGCACAGCCATGCTTTCTTCGAATAATGACAATTCACCCTCCGCGATGGACATCTGTTTGCTGAAGTCATTGAATGACCACAGAGCCACCTAAAGGACGTACTGTACACTTGTCCAAAACCTGGACAGCTTGTGCTGATAAGGAGTGGGAGAGCCATGAGGATTAACCCCCGACTTCATCCCACTGAAACCTTTCAACTGCCCTAAGTACTCACTGCAGTGCGTTCGTCAATGGCGAAAGGAAACCACCACATCCAGAAATGCATAGCTGGCACAATTGTCTTTAGAACGACACATTTACCAGCCGTGTTGCTCTCTTAGGTCTGCTCTTTTTGTGGCAAACTCCTGGAGGAGATATCCTGGAGGAGTTTGCAGATGAATTCCAGTGGAGTGCCCAGGTACAGGAGAAAAATCCCAGCTTGGCTGCTGCTGAATGCACCATTTCACACACAGGAATTTGAAGGCACTTGAATTTGAAGTTGAAGCTGCTAGCCTCAAGAGACGTGTTGGGTCTGAAGCGAAAGTCTAAGCACCTTCCTCTAAAGACAGCATTTATACTGCTGATTGCAAAGTGGCTACACCTGTGAGAGCTGCACTCTCTTTATATGCATTCCATTATTTTTTTTTATACAAATCAGAGTGATTTGTGCTTCAAAGCGAACCCCCTAATCAATCAACTAAACATAAACTCGTAGTGATTGACTAGGGAGAACCATAAATTAATGTACTTTTAAATATAATTATTATAAGTATCTGGCGTTTTAATCTATAGTGACTTACACCCCTGAATACCCACCTGGAGCAATGGGCTGCCTATGTAGCAGTTGGGTGCCCTGCTAAAGGGAATCACCACAGTCGTGGCATTGAGGTGGATATTTATTCACTTTCCCCACCAACAATCCCTGCCAGGTCTTGAACCTGTGACCTTTGGATCCCAAGTTCAACTCTCTAACCATTAGGGAACAATTGCTTATTTTAAGTTCTGTATATATAATTTAAAGCCCTGTTAAAATGTTGCTAATAAAACTATGACAGGATTTAGAAAACAATTAAATCAATGAAGAGGGGCAGGGGGAAGAGACAACTGGGTAAAGACTGGATCTAAACAAGAGTAAGAGGTAACTTGAGCTTAACTGCCACCAGACTTAAGACCTTGGTGATACAGTATGGGCCAATGAACCTGGGCGCCAATTTATGTGAGGCCACTCTGAGAGGCAGGTCCTTGGTGGATAACCATACCTTCTGACCACACATATTGAGGTGGGGAAGTCCAATGATGGTTAGCTGCTGCTTTGGTTCTTCTAGAAGTCTGGGCCAAAAACGTGAGAGGGAAGCACGAACAAATAAAGGAGAAACCTGCAAAAACTTCCACCATGAGACTTTTAACATGAACAAACTGCCTTTTGGACTGTCATGAACTCGTAATGAAGGAATTACTTTTTAACATGATGTCAACGTTACATGGGCTGATGAAGAATTAATTGAGAGATTTGTGCGTACTGTATATGTTTTGTATCGTTTATGAACCCAAATAAGGATTAAATGTGTTTTGGGGTATTTTTTTTACTTGTAATTGATAATATTTAAGCGATTGTAAGTCTCTGTATGTGTTAATAAATGTTTTAACTATTAATTTTATTTTATATAATCACAGACAGTACAGTAGGCTATTTCACATTATCATTGATCTGCAGTTATAATCAAACCCTGTTCATAGAAAGGTTAGTAATTAACAGTTATCTATACATAAGTATTTATGTATATATTGCATTTGTTTAGTAAGAAGTGCTTCTCATATGATATTTGAATAAGTGAGAATGACATCGATTGCAACTTTCTGTCGAACACCATGCCTACCAAAAGAGTACCATTGGTACCATTTGGCAGTGGAGACACAAGCCTGATAAGGGTGACCCATACTGGACTGTACTGTACTCCTCAGTGGAAACGAGACATTAGGGCACTGACGGATGTCAAAATCTCCACTTGCAAGTAGCTTACAAAGGTGGTTAATCAGTGCTCTGGCCTCAACAGGTGTTTTCAGGCTCTGAAGTCAGTTGTCAATGTAAAAACTCTGTTGAATGGTGAACTATAGGTCACCTGAAGCTGTGGTGCCAAGAACATGTTTGTGCAAAGCATAGGAAGTGCAGCAAGGGCTGCATGTAGTGCCAAATAAGAGCACCTGCCAATAATAGAGCTCTCCTTCTGTGTCACGTTCCATATCTCTCCAAAGGAAATGCAGACTAGGCACGTCCTGTTCCACTTGAAGGAACACCTTTCACATCCCATCTTACTGCTCCGCAATGCTTCCTAAATCTTATTAGGCCCCCCAAGAGTAATGGAATTAGTACTGGCCCTGAAAGTAAGGATTTGTTCAAGTTAATTTTCTTGTATTAGAATGAACAGTTGAAAACCAGTTGTTTTTGTTGTTGTGGGTAATCATGTGATGTGGAATAAACCACATCTCAAAACACAGTGTTGTTTTCTGTGGATCCAGCTTTGCCACATTACCTTCCTCCACTAATTTTACAGATTTCTGCTGAATAGATGCTGCTCATTCTGGGTTTTTCAAGGAGATGCCGTTCAGTACTAAATAGTCCTGGCCTAACTGCTTCTGGGGGGCATTAGGCAAGCGAGGTTAGATTTACATAACAAGGATTTTGCATTACTCTGGATGCCATTTATTTCAGTTCTCACAGTTCCTTTGCCTTGGATGTCAAGAGCTGCCTGATCCTCTCTTGGTCAACTGACCAGTGTCTTATCGTGGTAAGGAAAAATGTCAAGAGATGCAGCAATACTTAGAGTGGCAGTTTTGTTACTTTTAAAGTCTGTGATGTCATTAAGTGCCTGCCACATGCTCCTTTTATTGTTGGTGTTAAATTGACCTTCTATTTTGTCTTTGAATTGTTATTTTGCTGCTTTGATAGGTTTTCTTAGGTTGTAGTATTTTTGCATTTAAAGGCAGAGGTTCACACTGATAGGGCTGTTCAAACTTTGTCATTGATCCAGGGTTTTTGGTTAGGGTAGATACAGACCGTTTTTGTTGAAACCACGTCTTCTATAAATTTTCTGATGAAACATGTAACGTTGTCTGAGTATGCTTCGATGTCTCACCAGAAGCTGTCTAGAACCTCTCCCAGTCAACGTGCTCTAAACAATCAATCAATGAAGTATGGAATCTAATTGGCTCTGAAATGTCCTGAGGGTAGATGGTTCCAGATTCAGTTTCTGCCTGTAAACAGGCAAGAGCAGGATGGAGGAGTGATCTGATTTGCCAAATGGTGAGCAGGGAAGGGATTTGTAGGCATCCCGGACAGGAGAGTAGCAATTGTCCAAATCCCCACATGTGTTTGTGGTGATATTCTCACGTTTGTGGGTCTTTCTGTTTTTCTTGCATGTGTGTGTGTGTGCGTGGCTGTGTGTGGTGTGTGTGTCTGTGTGTGGGAAGTGGGTGTGTCTTCTTTGGGTTCTTCACCACGTGGTGTGTGTGTGTGTATGTGTGTTTACATTCATCAGCTGGGTGGTCACGTGTTTTATCACTACTCTCTACGCACAGGTGTTTGTTATTAGTCTACAGCTGATGCGCGTTCCGCGCGCTATATATGTTCAGTGTTTTGTAGTTAGCAGTATCGGTTCGTTGTTTGTTCACTTCTGTGTCTGCTTGTTAGACTCTCTCTTGCTCGCTTGTGGTGGTTTTTCAGCAGGTTCCTCCTCTGCAGAACATAAAATATACAGACACACTTGCCATCTCATCCATCAACACAAGAGAACAGTACAAACAATCACCAAACATACAAAATAGAGGGAAGCTGGTTACTAACTTAGTGGCTACAGCGATAATTCAACCCTAATTCCAAAATTCATAACATTTTTCTCTTTACATCTGGCGGAGCATGCCGACTCGAATGATGTCTGATTTTCCCATGTCAGCCATTTTGGCCATCAGCCATTTTGAATTATGCTTAAAATTGCTACATTTTACGGATGCATTGGCAAATTGTTATGAATGTTGGTATGTGTCATTGGGACTGTGCCCTGAAGGTGCTCATAATGTTTTGTCACAGCACCACCTTTTGGTCAAACGTTATAACGATATTTCTATAAATGCTAATAACTTTTGACTAATTTTGCCAATTGTTATGATACTTGTCTTGAGATATTCCTTGGAATTCCTGAGAATATCAATAGCAATTATGCCTTAATTACCTAAACTTCCTGTTCGCCATCTAGCCTTAAGTCAAAAACCTACTTTTTCAAACTCCCCCTACATTGTTTGGCTGGTTTGCACTAAATTTGACTCAGATCATCTTCAGACCATGCTGACAAAAAGTTATGGAGTTTGTGTCGATAGGTGAAAAGGTTTTTGTTAACTGCATCAACAAATACGCTGACATGATGCCAAACTACATCTGAGGCTGTAACTCTGCAATAGTTAAAGATAATTACACCAAATTTTATTTTCTGTCATTGTGGCCTCACACTGACTACAACAAAACAATTTGGTGACAGCGCCACCTATAAGACAAGAATTATAAGACATTATTAATGAAACTTGCAAATTTGGTATTAATATTTGATAGCATATGCTTATTTTGATAAAATTGGTCTCAAATTATTCCTTGGGTCATACAGACAACATAGATACCAATTATGCTATAATCTGCCAAACATTCTGTCTGCCTTTTTGGTTTTGTTCAAACCATTCTTTTTTAACTCCTCCAAGACCGTTGATCAATTCTTCACCAAATTTGACTCATCTTTAGACCACGTAGACCAACATTCATGGCGTTTCATGTCGATAAACAAAACTGTTGTGCTTTAGAATATGCTCAAACTCTATGAAATGCTGCCAGATGACATTACAGGATGAATCACTGCAATGGTTTAAAGTATTTAAACCAAACTTAATGTGCGTGATCTAGACCCTATCAATAGAAGTCATACAAAATTTATCAAATGACTTTTGAATAGTTTTGTCTATAGTCATGAGCCTGGTCTTTTAGACTCATTGGGTCATATAAAGAACATTGATATAGTTTATTCCCAAATTGACATGAATTCCTGTCCACCATCTTGAATTAGTTTGAAAATCTGTTGTTTTGAACTCTCCATGGATCGTTAGCCCAATTTCCACCAAATTTGGTTCAGACCATGCTGCCCAAAAATTGATAGAATTTTCCAGTGGCTATGTAGCTTGTTGCCATGCTTCTTTATGATGTGGCCACTGGGCTGCTTACCCCCGATAATTGCTGCTTGCTGCTAAATATTTCTATTTAGTGACTTTTCCAGTTTTTTATGCAGTAGTATTGATATTCTTATATTTAATTTAGGTGTCATATCAAAGACAACATTTTGATATTGTGACACTATTTCCAACAAATAAAAAAATTACAAATAGTTTTTTTGACTGTGGTGAATAAAAAAATGTTTTCTTGTTTGCTATATTTGATCATTTTGGTTCATTTTTAAAGCTGCTCTTCTGGAGTAAGACAAGAGGCTTCTTGCACAGGTATGCAGCAATCACAGAGCCCTTCTGGACATTAGAAGACACACTGGTGGGATTTGTGTTCAATGATCTGATCTGGTGTCGACAGCTGGCAAAAGATAGAGGTACAACACAATGATTTCTGTTTTAGAAAAATATAAAGCAGTTGCAATAAGACAGAAAATAGATGGTGCTGAACACAATTTATGCTACTTTTTTATTCCTAGCAGTAAATCAGGCTACTAAGTCTTTTTTTTCTTAAAAGGTTTTGACTATCAGTCATGTCCAAAATGGTCAGCCTGTTTGAACCATCCTGTGTACTCTCTATGGATGCAAGCTTCTCAAAATGTAAGTTTTGCCTATTTAATGCAAAACACAGACACACAATGATAAACATGTATTATTTATATATGGGACATAAATTTAACTTGTTAAAGAGCCCCTATTATGCATTATAAAAGATCATGTTTTGGTGGTCTTCAACAACAGACTGAAATGTATGCAAGGTCAAAAAACACTTTTATTGTCATATAATATACATTTATTTACTCATTCATTTTCTTTTCGGCTTAGTCCGTTTATTAATCTGGGTTCGCCACAGCAGAATAAACCGCCAACTTATCCAGCCTATCACTGGGAAACAACCATACACACTCATTCACACACATACATATGGACAATTTAGCTTACCCAATTCACCTATAGTGCATGTCTTTAGACTTGAGGGGAAACCGGAGCACCCAGAGGAAACCCACGTGAACAAGGGGAGAACATGCAAACTCCACACAGAAATGCCAACTGACCCAACCGAGGCTCGAATCAGCAACCTTCTTGCTGTGAGGCAACATCGCTACCCACTGCGCCACCGTGTCACCCTAGTCGCATTCAATAACACTGTATTATTCACTAAGGATGTGCCGATCAGGTTTTTTGCCCTCAAGTCTAAGTCTGAGTCAGTTAATTTTAAGTATCTAACGATACCGAAACCTGATCCGATACTTCCATAATACATAAAAAAAGAATAAAGAAAAGTAAAGAAACAGATCCAGGATGTTCCTTATTTTTTATTTAATTCCCCTTATTTTAACATTCAAGAACTCTGTCAACAAGTCTCTGTCTGTGAGGCAGCTTGAACAATCAAGTAATAAATAACATAAATTCTTCATTTTTAGACTTTAGTGCAACAGTAAATATAAAAAAAATCTAATATAAAAACAAATAGTACCTATTTGGCTGGTTATAATAACCAGCAGGCAATCCCAAGTTTACATATCTCACAGAAGTCAAGCCCCACTCTCAGGCAGCCATCGGCTGACCTCTTTATGCAGCTCAAAGACTTCCCTGACAGCATCCTTCTGTTGGTTCCCTCATGGAAAAAAAAGACAGTAAGGCCAGTTAACCAGCATCACATGCCCTGCTGTTCACATCCATGCTTTGGATAGCCAAAGAGGAACTGACTTACCAGCGGTGACCCAGGACTGTCTGGCCTCTTGCGCCCCTTCCGTGGATGGCTTTCTCTGTCCATTCTCCTCCTCCTCCTCCACCAAGGCCCTCTGAAACAGTCTGCAGTGCACACGTGCTTGCAGAGGGCCGAGGTACGGTGCGTAGAATTTATCAGAAGTGGAAGTGTCATGACACATGAAGTGTGCCACTTTCTGGCGATCCTCTGGCGAAGAATGTGCATTCTTTGCCTGCGTCAGAAACAGACCTAACCTTTATAGGGTCAAAGCCGCTGGCAGTCATGTGGCCACAGGGGCATTGCATACATACTTGCGTGCCTTGCGATGGCTGTCCGGACATCAGTAAAGGTGGGTTTGCCGGGAAGCCCCATGGAGGTAAAGAAAAAATAGGTGGCCTGCCTCCCACTCGGGAGACCAGCCTGCAGCTCCAAGAACCTCTGGAACAAGCTGTATTCTTCCTTGTTGAGAGATAACTGGGCAGCGCCGAAGGCTCTGTTTGTCTTATGCGTGGTGATCTGGCCAATGGAACAAGCAGTTGCCCCCGCCCACAGAGCCAAGGAGTCACACTCACGTTGATGACAGAGGCAGTGCCATCCAGGCTTCTGGAGGCCGCTTCAACCTCCTGAATGGTCAAATTCTGGAACATGCCACAGCAGTGTCCTGAGATGTAGGTTAGGTAACCTGTTAGGAATCCATAGAAGCGCCACTGCTGCCTGGTGTCCGGGTTGGACTCAAGGCTATCTGGTAAAGGCAGTATTCCTCATTAAATTAGAGAGATTAGACTTTTCCAACAAACCTCATACACCATGCTGTTGGTGCCCCAAAGCAGAAATAGCAACAAAAAAATGTTTTTTATATATTTCTGTTCTGGAGTACCAACAGCTTTTAGTTAAACCATTCAAGTCAGTGTACCCACTATCCCCCTCCCAATCAAAGACGGGGGATAGTGGGTACATTTGACTTGGCTGATTTAACTAAGAGCTGTTGGTGCCCCAGAACAGAGATTTATATATAAAAAAAGGTCAGTGTTTCCACCACCTGGAAGAGGGTGGTGGAAACTCTGACCGGCTGACTGAACACTCAGCTAAAAGGGCAGAGAATTTTCTTCCAGCGGTCTGGTGACAGCGTACCAGGCTGGCTTTGGAGGTCAATCTGCCTTCTTTCGCCTGCTTAGTTCTCACCTCGTGCACCACAACGTTCCGGCGTATGCTGCGAATGAGAGCTCTGACCTCCCAGCGAATCAGCACCAGGGCGGTGCTGGAGAGGCAGCAGGAGGCCAGCGGGGTTTCCGAGAGGAAATCGAGGCACTGTGCCACGTTCTTCAAGTAGTGCTGTCTGGTGGGCTGGGCCATGCGCGTATAACAGTTTATTATAATTTTATTATTTTAAATTAAATATTATTTATAAAGTAATTGGATACAAGGATATTAATCAAATCGTGCAAACAGAGCTTTTTTTTACAAACAGATTGGGAAAACTGCAGGTAAAAATGTGTTCTATGACATCAAACAAGTGTTTATGTTTTTAATCATCATGAGAAAGTAATCAAATCGTTTGTTACAACATCAAAACCCATCCCTGTAAAGGTGAAACAAATGATGGAGAAGTCAAAAAAACTTGCGGAGTGGGAAGTCATGCATGGAATATGGAATGGTAGTTCTTGGCTGGTGGAAGAAGAGCAAATAATCCTACCCAAAACATGTTAAAGCACTAAAGCTACAGTGGATAAAAAAAAATCCTCCACAAAAACACGTTTACAAAGCCTAATCTTGGTGAGTAAATGGTTTTCAAATTATAACTAAATATGAATTAAATCATAAATGAAGACAGAAAGGAATTGAAAGGTAGTTTCTGATGGTTTTGCTCACCCGAAAATGCTCTGTTTGCAGGATTCGATTAATATCATTCTATTCAAATACTTTTTAAATAATATTTCAAAACTCTTCCATTGTTTATTGTTTTTATGAAATATCTAAAAAAAATTTTTTTTACTTCTGATTTGTAAAATGAAAGATCTAATTTAGAGATTTTTTAATTTAAGATTTAATTTATTTGCATTGTATATATCTAAATTGTCATAGCTTTTGTTTGTTTTATATTGGTTTATTTAACTTGTTTTTATTGTATCCGATATTTGGATTTCAGTAGCCTATAGCTTATTTTATCTAGATCTATGACGCTACAAAAGTGGACATGTAATTTCTAAAGTTTTATGTTTTTCTGTTGTATTCATTCATTCATTCATTCATTTTATTTTAGCTTAGTCCCTTTATTAATCCGGGGTCACCACAGCGGAATGAACAGGCAACTTAAGCCTGGTTTATACTTCTGCGTCAAGTGATCGCCGAAACCCATGGCCTATTCCTTGCGCGTAGCTGTGCATTTATACTTCTGCGCGCTGTTTCTGTTTGTTCTGCAATACACTTCTGAAACGCTAGCTGGCAGTAGGTGTTTAACTTTCTCTGTGTCGAGTTTCTTCGCTGGTGTTCTGTTTTTTCTGAACACTTCCTTAATGTACAAGTGGCTCAAATTCGCTCATTTTGAGGCGGGAACCGGCGGACGTGTAACAACTTTAATCATAAGGTAAACACAAAACAACAGTCTCCATCCGGAGCTCCTTTACGGGACTCCACACTTGTAAACACTCGCTGCATCGGGCGTGCGGCTCTCACCTCCGCCCACACTCGTCAGCGATACCAAGCCGACCAATCACAGAGCTTTCGCTACGCGTACGCGTAAATTTTTTTAAGAGGTGCCGACGATTTTCAACGTCGCCGATGATTACGGCGAGGGGCTATGCGTACACGCGTAGGCTGCGCCGTAGGCGCTTGACGCAGGAGTATAAATCGGCCTTTATCCAGCACGTTTTACAGCACTACCTACTGCACTGCGTCGCCTCTGTTGTATTCATATAGTCTATTGTATATCTCCAAAAAAAAGAAAGAAAGAAGCCGCTCGTGATAACAACAAAGCTGTTGGCCGGTTTCACTAGTTTTCATTTATAACTATAAGTGACAGTTCTGCGTCCTCTGTTTCATTAACGCATAATAATCTTTACACCACATTAAAGGCACAACAGCCAGTAATTTTCATTTGCCATGAGTTTTGATGCATGTGTGTGTGTGTGTGAGAGACTGGGTGAAAGAGCGCTCACTTCACTGCTCTTGATACCGCGAGCGGCTGGGTTTCTTTATTTATTCATTTATTTAGGAGATAATACAAAATACGAATACAACGAAAAGATAAAAAAAAAACTTTACAAATTGCGTGTCCACTTTTGTAGGCTCAACACAATAGTGTCATATCTTGATAAAATAGCCAAGCTATATTGAAATTATTTAAATAGTTACAAATATCAGATATAACAAAATCACATTAAATAAATAAACCAATATAAAACAAACAAAAGCTATAACAATTTAGGTATATACATGATGAGGGCAATCATTTGCTGAAACGCATAAGTGCATAAAGTATTAACTTTATATTTTTTAATTATGTATTTTAGTATTAATGCTTAGTATTAATACATTTAAATTAGGGTACAATTTTGCTCCTATAGGGGAACAAAATATATAATTGTACCTTTAAAGGTGCCAAATTGGTAATTTACTAGACAAGGCAGGACTTGTGTCTGGGTTCTGCCACCAAAACAAGAAATAACAAGACCGAAGTGGCAGAATCCTGACACTAGAATCGTTCATACAAAGACAAAGACAGGAAATGAGTGCTCAACCCAAGAAAACTCGAGCCGAGCACAACAGACAGGACTAGTGCCTGGACTCTTCTGCCAAAACAAGAATTAACAAGACCAAAAGGGAAGGGGGGGAGGGAGGGAGGGTAACCAAACCAAACCTAGTAAGACAAAAAAAGGAAGGGATGGGAGCACAAAGCCAGGGAGGGTCAGGGAGTAGAGGAACCCTGGCTGACAGGAAAGGCAGGGCAGCAGGAACAGGAGTCCAGGCTGGGGATCAAGGAGAAGCAGGAGAGACAGACCAGGGTGGGACCAGAGGGACAGACCTGGGTGAGACCGGAGGGACAGACCAGGTTGACTGTCATTTTCCTAAATATAGACACACTAGAAGGAGCAAAAGAATGTTCGTGTTCAGCACTACAAATGGTTTTAGCTGCAGTGACGCAAGTGAAACAATCTCTGTCTCTCTCACATACACAAACACTGCTAATAGTGAGTTACGGTATAATGAGTCTTTTTGCCGTGTGAGATCATTTGAATTTATTTTACATTTTTTGCTAAGTAGTTATTGTTGTTAACGCGATTGTTTGTATATGTATACAGATAATGTAATGATAATTACATGAAAAATAGTAAAACATTGAAAAAATATATATAGTGGTTATAAATTAAATTAAGGCATAGTTAGTATAGGCCCACTGTATGTATTTAGTCTACAAGTCTTTGTTAATAAATACTACAGCATATTAACCAACATGTACCATGTCCTACTTATCTCAACCCAGAAAGAGGTTGGGATTTATATTTATCAATATTATATTTATTTTATATTATAGTTATATATTTATTAACATTATGTACTGATTTTATAAAATATGCTTCTGCACCATTGCCAATAGTTTTATTGTTTTTTGCTTTTAGACTTGCTTTACAAAACTTTTAAAATTGTTTTAATGTTTGTTTTTGTAAATGGTTCATGATATGATGCAGTTTTAAATATTTGCTTTTCTTTACATTTTAATTTCTCAAAAAGAAAAAAAAAATTCTGAGTCTGAAATTAGGTATGCAGCATGGTGGTTCAGTGGTTAACACTGTCACCTCACAGCCAGAAGGTTGCTGGTTTGCGTCCAGGCAGGGCCAGTTCCATTTGGGCCAGCTCCTTTAGGTGCTCTGGTTTCCCTCACAATCCAAAGACATGTGGTAGTGAATTAGATGAACTAAATTGGCCATATTGTATAAGTGTATGAATGAAAGATTTTATGGGTGTTTCCCAATAGTGGGTTGTGGCAGGAAGGTAATCCGCTGTGTAAAACCTATGCAACAGTAGTTGGCGGTTCATTCCACTGTGATGACCCCTGACAAATCTAATTCATAAATGAATGAAATTAAGCATACCATTGACATGTTAATATTAAAGATATCAAGGGATATATTATTACAGAATATTCTTTACATTGGGTCCATTGATTATATGTAGAAATCTGAATCACACAAAAAATATTTTAGCTGGGTTTTCACAGGCACACACAAACTGTGCTCAGCATAAATGCGTACACCCCTTACAGATCTCTCTTTTAAATGGATATTTTTCTATTGGATGCTTTATGATAATACATATGTGCATAAACATTAGATCCGTATTAGTCCATATACCAAGGCCAAAACTGTAACTAATCTAAAAGAAATAATAATAATAAAAGTAAGAAACTAGAATCACAGTCAGTACACCCAAACTAATTTGTTGGGGGAAAGAATAAATAAACAAGTATATATAAATATAAAAATAAATAACTATATATATATATATCTTTTCCTAAATGTTAAGTTACCAAACTCTTTATTATTTAATGCACTAACAATTTTTGGATATATTCACTGAGAAATTGATAAAATGTTAATTTTCAAAAGGGTGTTTACTTATTTATACTAAGCACTATATTTTTTCAACATATTTTTCAACATAATAGTTTTAATAACTCATTTCTAATAACGAAGATGAAAAAATATTGTCAGACATACTGTGAAAATTTCCTTGCTCTGTTAAACATCATTTGGAAAATATTTAAATAAGAATAAAAAGAATAAAAATTCAAAGGGGGGCTAATAATTCTGACTTCAACTATATATATATATATATATATATATATACACAATTATGATTGAAATTTGTTTGGAAATGTCTTTACAGTTTGCAGTGGCAGCATGTGGAAATATTACAGTCTTGCTAAATGGATCAATTCATCATGCTTTCAACAAAAAAAGGTGTGTATGCTTATTTTGCATGCTTTAATAGTAGATCACGAGCATGGTTTTGACTCAAACTAAATGAAAATGACTTTCACAATTTAAAATATTCATTGATAGGTTTCAGAATATGGGGCCGATTCTAAAAGCATGTTAAGTAAAAACTCTGGCTGTGTTTAAAATGCCATATTATCATATTACACTTACTGTTTCTGTAGTATCCATGCTGTGCATAGTATGCACATTTTCTTTATGCATGAAATACCTAGAAGTCCTACTATATTTTCCAGAATCTACTAAATATAACTTAAATCAGTACACAAGCTGCATTTGCGTTCTCAAGTTGAAGCAGTTTATTGTTACAGCAGAGTTGGTCGATCGAGCTCTCTCCCTTCCAATTTTCAAAACACACAGTTTATATGCATTTTCTCATCCACAGTTATCATGAGATATGATATAACATCACACTATTTCTCGGCTCTAAAAGAATTCTAGATTTTTAATTGGTGGCTGTATTTTTTTCTGTTTTGTAAGATTATAGTTAATTGAAACTGTCAGTCCAGTTTTCAGAGTTCAAGTTCAGTTTAGTTCAGTTCAGTGTGGTTTGATTTTCACTGCTGAAAGTCCAAACACTGAAGAGCAAATCCATCGATGCGCAGCTGTACAAGTCCCTAACCATGCAATCCAGTACCATCAGTGGCGAGGGACAAACTTCACCAATTGACGTAGGTGAAGGAAAAAACCTTGAGAGAAACCAGGCTCAGTCGGGCTAGACCATTTCTCCTGTGGCCAAACTTCTTGTGCAGAGCTGCAGTCTAGGCACTGGAGGCTGGAGAACACTGGACGTCCATCGTGGAGAAGCCATACCTGCCAACACTACCGTTTTTTCCCGGGAGTTTCCTGTACAGTATTTCAGACCCATCTCCCGTTTTTTTTTTCGATCTCCTGGAAAACTCCATATACAATTTTGATATTCCGGGAATAATCAATTGCCCAGATTTAATTGAATGTAGTGGACTTCATGAGGGGCTATAATACACCAGGAGCTTCCTCAAATACTGGGGAGCTAAGCCGTTCAGGGCTTTGTAGGTAGTCAATAAAATTTTTTTAATTTATATGGTATTTAATAGGGAACCAATGCAATGATGAAAGAACTGGAGTATTATGATCATATTTCTTTGTTCTAGAAAGCACTCTAGCAGCTGCATTTTGAACTAGCTGAAAATTGTTAATTAGGCCAACAGGGCAACTGCCTAGTCACATTACAATAGTCTAATCGAGAGGTCATGAAAGCATGAATAAGCTTTTCGCATCAGACATTAAAAGTATATGTCGAAGTTTGGCAACATTTTTAAGATGAATGCAGTTTTACAGATGCTTGAAATCTGGCCTTTAAATGACAGGTTGCTATCAAAAATCACCCCCAAATTTTTGACTGAAGATGAGAACTGAACTAAGAATCCATCAAGGGTTAGACAGTGTTCTGTGTTTTTGGTTTGTTTGAGAATTTTGGGTCCAATAAGCAAGCATTGTATCAGCTATACAATCTGTTAACATTGTAAATTCATACAAATTATCAGATTGAGAGTAGATATAAAGTTGTGTATCATTAGCATAACAGTGGAAGCTAACTCCATGTTTTTTTTTTAATGACTATCGTCTAGGGTAGCTTATAAAGTGTGAAAAGTAAAGGACCAAGAATGTACTTTTGATCTGTATGATGCCTCTTTATTAACTAATACAAATTGATAACGTTCAGATAGATAAGACTTGAACCAGGCCAATGCAGTTCCTGTAATACCAACATAATTCTCAAGCCTATCCAGGAGAATATTATGATTGATTGTATCAAATGCAGTACTGAGGTCCAATAACACTAAGAACGAAACGCAACCATTTGTAAGTCTTAGGAGTGCTGTTTCTGTGCTATGAAATGATCTAAATCCAGATTGAAATTTGTCATAAGTATTGCTTCTCTGTAGAAAGGAACATAGTTGAGCAGATACAACTTTTTCTAGTATCTTTGATAGAAAAGACTTTAAGACTTTTAAAGGTTTACATGGGTTTATAATTTAAAAATTTTTTGAGATCAAGCTGTGTTTTTTTTATAAGAGGCTTAATGACAGCTAGTTTAAAAGTTTTAGGAACATATCCTAAAAGTAGGGATGAATTTAAACCATTAGGAACATGTTCAGAAACTTCTGAAAACAATTGTTTTAATAACAGTTCTTCCTCACCTACTGTAGAAAAAGTTTAAAGTTTATCCATTAACAATCTACAGTGCTCTAATTGGGACAGTGCTAATTTTATCTCTGAGATCATCAAGCTTGCATGTAAAAAATTTCATAAAGTGTTAAAAAAACATGCTGATGCTTTATTTTTAGTTAGATTGGCTACTGTGTTAACCCCCAGGGGTCTAAGCTAAGGGGTCTCTTTTGGGGCGATGGAGAAGTTTTGACATGCACTGACATTTGTGTTGTTTTCAGTATCTTAAAAACGTATTACTGTCTAAAGTGTGATAACACTGTAAACAGCACAAGCTGGGCTACAATAATACATAAGGCAGCATGTTTGTATGTGTTTGTGTTGTGTTTGCGCTTATGTGTGGTTAGTGAAAAACAAAAATTTGTTTGAAACAAGGCCCAGAAACACATAGAGAACATTTGTTCACAATATTTTTGAGAACTGGATCTTGTAGCCTAGTGTTTTTGCTTCAAAATGATGTGAAAATCATGTTTACTTGCTAACAAATAAACAATATATGGAATAACATTTTCTAAGTCACTTTTTGAGTGTACATGGTCTATACGAGAAGACGTGAACTATCACTACTAATGCAGTGATTCACACCTGAGAAGACAAAGACCTGCATAATGAGCTGCATAATGAGCCATCAGACAGGTATGTGGCTAAGAGGGAAGAGTTTCAAGAAAGAATCTGAGGAAAAAATGTTTTTAAGCTCTATGGCGATACAACGATTTTTCTGAAAAAGTGAATCATGCAGTAGTTTTGATCATTCACGATCAAATATCGTGTTATTGCACAGCCCAAGTGACAAGTAGTTATTAATTGGCTCGTGGCGTCCATAAGTTAATCGTGATCCCTCGCACCAAATATGCGTCATCTGGCAACTTATTTGAATAGGAAAATTTCCACAAACAGCCTAGGTTCCCTTATCTTCTTTTCAGATCAGAGAGTGTATTGTTTTATTGCAATAGCATTCTTGTGGTCTTATCTCATAAAATTTCATAACATTTTTCAGGGTCTGATATGGAGAGATTTAGCCATCCTTATGTCTGACACATTAAGTATTGCACTGTAAAATACTAATTTATTTTACATGCGAACAATAGCACACAGAACATATTAACAGAACATCTTCACACACCTGCATTTCTAACCGCATAGAAAAAAATAATAACTTAAATAGGCCTGCTCTAGATATTTTTCACTCAAATATATTAACAAGACATATATAACATGTCTTTATGGAAAACAAAAGTAAATAAATTTGCCTTTCTGCATTCTAGAATCACAATTCAGCTAAAGCCACACTGTAAAACCCAATAAGTTAAGGTAACTCAAACTGTTTGAGGAAACCAAATATTCCATTTTATAATTAATTATTAAAGTATAACAAGGATATGCATTAATAAGACGTGGTCGTGGAAGCAAATTCATAATTCAAATTATGTTCAGAGCTCCATAGTTTAAGATAGGCTAACAGTCAGTTAAACTGTAGTATAAGATAACACTCACAGCTGTCTAAATAAATAGGCAATAAAATACACAGTTGATCACTTACTGTAGGCCTATTAAAATAGTATTAAAAACTGTACTAAAAGAAAAAAGCACAAGAAAGAACACCGCTTTGAAAGAGAAATGTAATTTATTTATTTGATATGAACTGTATTGGTTTAGCTTACCGGCGAGCAAGCGCACGACCATGGAGCAGAATGCGTAGAGGAGCGTCACACGGCTCAGCTCTGCTCACATGCTCTGGCTGCTACGGTATATCAGTTCTGTAAGTTCACTATGTTACATAACTGCCCGCTGCTGGCCATGTATTTCTTGTGTTGGACCATGTTGTGCTCTGTCGTGGTTTACTGCAATTGTGTGCGAGACCACTTTAGATCACTCGTGCATTCTCGGTAGCCATGTCTGTTTCTGTTGATTGTTAACAACAAAGCTGTTACAACAAAAATCAATAAAACAGGGTAATAAAATCTGTCTAAAGCTTCGGTCACACTGGACTTTTCTCCCCATAAACTTCTATTCATACACACGCGAATGCGTCAGACCGGAAATGAAAGGTCATGCGTCAAGTTTCGCATTACGCTGTGGTGCAAAGTTCAAGTTTGGTGAACTCTGACCTGCGAAATCACATCACTTGACTGTGTGAGACCAATCCAGGATCAAAACATGACCTCTCTGTACAGAACTTTAAAACATGGACCAATCGCTCGCTTTTTTTAATGTCTAATCATCTTGTTTAATCCCGCCCCTTTTCGCAGGGCCGTACAACAGAATTTCTCAAGCTCAAACTCTTGTGTGACTCTAGCAGCTTAACCTGTGAAATGTAATTCCCAGAGATGACTTTTACTGTTTGACGATTTGCACAGCCCCCCAAAAAACAAAGGATTCAGGTGTTTTACTTAATCTTGATTAATGACAGTGATTAATGGCTGATTTCCTTTGTTTCACAATGTCTCCAGCTGATGACATGCTTCATAGGAGGCAAGTCCAGGCATGCTGTACATGCCCTAGTTCCTGTGACTCCGCCCCCTTGTCAAATCAGGGCCAGAAAGTGAAACGCACAGAAATGTGGTGCAAAGAGAAAACAGCATTGCAAAATCATGGCTGACTGAAAAGCAAATTAAAAGGAGTGTTGCAATTGACTTGAGAGGTTTTATAAAGACAATACTGTACAAAAAATATTTAGAAAATATATGTATCTTTTTAAAAAAAATGCAAATCTTTTAATTTTTTGTTTGCACTACTTGATATTAATCTGCAGTTCTTTACTTATGTTTGTAAAATTCCATTTTTTTTTCTCAAAACTTTACTTTTTCTTTGCGATTTTTTTTGAGCTTTGCATTATTTTTTTTAGAATTTTTTGCTTAATGCTTTATTTTTTTGTTTGCAAAATTTATGTTGCAAGTATATATGGCCCTAGATTGACTCCATAAAAAGGGAACTGTACAAAAGTGTATAAAAGATTTTAGTACAGGCATACTGTATAAACAGCTCTACATTGTTATGCTACATTGCACATAAAATGCCCTGACACTAAAACAAAGAGTTGCATTTAATGTTTTCTGTGGTAAGTGCAGATCTGCAGTTTGTCACCTTTGTTCAAAATGTTTATTAAAAAAAATATGATTCTTTTGAAAATGTAATGCTCATTAAAACATTCATTTGGATATAAAACAACCATAAGTTCACTTATAACCTTCTCACTGTAAAAAAAAATAAATAAAACTTGTTCAGTAACCTCTCTGAAACAGACTAACTCTGGAACATAACTTGCTCCTGAGCAGGTTATCTTCAGAGAGTAAGTTGCTATGGACATTTACATATCCCAAAAGTTACCTCTGATTTTTAAATGAAAAGCTAACATACTAACATACAAAATCATATTTACTTGTTTATTACATGCCTACATGTTTATTCCTCAGCATGTTTGGCAGTGTAGAACTGGACAATCTAAATCCAAGGATGGTAACCCATGTTCACATTAAAGTCGTTTACAACCTGGAGGGACCCTTTATGTAAGAAAGAGTACATTTCTTGTTGACAGTCTATTGTACTGACAAAGTAGTTAATGCACCAAACACTTTTTTTGTTTACAATGTTAATTTTAAGTGACTATAAGTCTTATTTGAAATTTGTCTAATATAATGAAAACATTTTTTTTTAGATGTTCTACATTTTATCTGCCAATGTTTAACAACATTGTACATTGCGTAAATATAATGCAGTTGTATTTTTATATGACACACATCTGATCATCTTCTTTTTTTCTTGTCTAGGGAATCATGCACTCAGGGATCAATTGTGGGACTTATAGAAGTTTTAAAACAACGTGGGTTCCACTGGACCTGCACAGACAATGACTTTAATGTTTGAATTAAAGTCCCCCCCTCCCCCCAGGCATTATTAGGGCGTGCTCACACTATGTACCGTTGCCCTGAACCGGTCCAAAGCACGCTTGTCCCCCATCCTGTCTCCCCCGACGGCCCGCACTCACATTACATTCGGGCCTGAGCACGCTTACGTCATCGTTGATGCGCTGTTCAGTAAGCGCTCTCGCTCAGCCCAGTAGAGATTTCTTTAGTTATCGTTTAAGTCGTTTGATATGCGGTGACACGCAGTCAAATATTTCGCCGAACAGATCAGCCACTTTTGATGCTTATAAACAATCATAAAGTCCTCGTGCTGCAGGAATTAGGAGGTTTGCTGAAGACGCAGCTGTCATGCAGTGAGGGGTTTGCATCTTTAATAATCTACGACAGTTTGCATTCATTGAACAGTACGAATGATTAATTAATCCATATGAAACAGCCCCTTAAAAGTCACATCTCGCTTTCAGTTTCGGGCTCAGGCACGCTTGCACTCACACAGCAAGCGTACCGCGCCTGAGCCCAAGTGAACCACGCTCAGGCCCACCTCTTCCAATCGGGCCAGGGAACTGTGTCTGAGCCCGATTCAGAGCACTCACACTTCTCAAATGATCCCGGAAACGGGCCTGGGCACGGTTCGGATAGCATAGTGTGAGTATGCCCTTGTTTTTATTGGATTCACATGTGTCACATTCAGCTGTGCATATTTGAATGGGTCTGTCTTTTAGTTCTTTGTGTGACGTTCACTCATTCTGAATTCAAATTCAACAAACCAGAACAAATAACTGGGCCCAGTTCCAAACTCAGGAGTGAATGATGCCCTAAAATTGGCTCAAGTAAATCAGACCTGTGTAGTGATCAGCTTGTGGAAATTAACTTGTGGAAAATAATTTTCAATATAAACAAATGCTGCAAAATTAACACTTAACTCTGGACTTTTTGTTAAGCTTATCAATGGCATTAAAGACATTGGAGAACCATCTGTCCTTTGTTCTTTTAAAGGACAAAGGTGTTAAGAGCCCAGAACTTGCAAAATGGCTTCTTGATCTAATCAACATTCTACATCGTCTCAGACACAGAGAGACAAATTGGACACCAAATGGAATATTTCACTTCATATACCTTACATAGTGATGTTTAGACTCTATATATTGAAAACAATGCCTTGGGCAAATTAAATGTGGTTTGGAAAGTGAATTATGCATAGGAAAATATTTAAATTACTATCAAATTACTATAAAACTCTTAAATATACTATAATTTTAACTGTGGACTATGACTATGCAAATGCCAGTCATATAGATGACACCTTCCCGTGACCAACTCACAGGATCATCCAATCACAATGCTGGATTTGAAAGGCGACATCTTTTCATTCCGGCCTTCCAGAGAAAGGATAAAACATTCTCTCAAAAAGAGGAAGTGGTGGTATCAGAAAGAAGAGTGGTATCAAAAGAGGAAATAGTGGTATCAGAAACAAGAGTGGTGGTATTAGAAGGAAGGCCTGATACATAAGGTAGTATTGGTGTTTTTCAATGCGTGACACCACTAAAAGTCTGCAAGACGAAACAAAAGGATTCTCTGAATGTCCCAGGCTATCCTAATTGCTCAAAGTCCTGAAAACTTTGCTGTTTGTTCCAGCAGGGATTTTCATGGTGATTGGATACACAGTGCTTTTTCCAAGATGCCTGAATCCATCCATTTCCAGGAACTCTACCTTCAAGGATAAAGACGTTGGCATGTCCCCGACATCAGAACCACCACCTCCAGAAATCTCCAGTTCTGCGTATATATACAGAGCATACACTATGCAGAGTGTATGCTCTAAGGTCTAACAGAGACCTTGGCATAGTGTGTTTCAGTATAAAATTGTCTAAATAATTAGATATTTATAACTAATATTCATTAATAACAAAAACTTCCTCAGTTCTGTGCTATTTCTGAATAAGTCTCTAGCTTGTATTTGGAAAAAGATAGCAGTTATTAATCACAAACCTTAACTTAATCACCTTGATGACTCATACCTATGCACTTCATTTATTGTACATTTAGTAATTTAGGTACCATTGTTTACTATTTTGTTAACAAATACTAATTTATTACAATTGTGTCTCCCTTTTGTTGATAATAGAGTAAAAGGCTCTACAAGTTAGACGATCTCATTATCCTTCAGATTTGTCCACATAATAAACACCTTTACATTTGTGTAATTCAATTAACAATGTTTCATTGCTAATTATTTTGACAGTCACATCTGTCTGGTGCCCAGTTAAAAATTATTTATTTATCTGTTATTTCTACATTATTTAGTGCCGTACGATAGAGGCTAAATAAAATCAATATTAATATCAGTACCAAAATATTGATGTTAAGATTTGTTATAGATCCAATTATCACTACATTTTTGGTGCCCTGGTGTGAGGCTAAACTATCAATATTAATATTAATACCAAAATATTGATGGTAATATTTGTGATAAATCCAATTATCACTAAGCCTGACTCTGCCAGAATAAGGTTGCAATCATGCAGACAAAAAGACAATATTCAACAAGATTTGGCGGACAGTTTGATTTCAATGTATTTTAGCCAAAAATAATGTAATATTTTTTAATATGTGGAAAAATCAGATCATTTAAATAAATATAAATGAAAGGTTAAATATGGCATTGTAGATGTGAATAGAGGATATTTAAAAGAGGCAGCATTTCAGTGCTGATAATGGGCTTTGGGTAAACATAATTTAAATTTCCCTTAAAATACTACACTATATGTGTGCTATATTTGTGTGCATCAGGGGTGTTGCTAGGGTTGAAAGGGATAAGGGGCAAAAAAAAGTTCTAAGTCACCTGCTGAACACCCCCTAAATTTTCTAAATTCAATACCTTGCAAAATATTGATATTCAATAGGCTACTATTTTTTTATATAATCCAAATGTTGAACATCTAGAACCTAAATTGTTAACTTTTACCAAAAGTTTAATAAATGTTTGCATGTTGTAAATATTGTAATGATTGCCTAAGAACATTTAAAAGACAATCTACAGATACTACCCAGATGAGAGTAAACAGATAAGAACTTGAAAAGTAACTTATGGTCAGCAGACTATCTATAGGGGGACCAATAAAATAAAGTGCTACCAATTTAGGTTGTATTTTCACATGCTTTTAGATGTTACAGCAACACAGCTGTAGCTTAATGTAAAACTATGGAAACAGCTATCATTATCACAGAGCGATTATCTCAATTCAATTATCAACCAATTAAATGGCTTAGATATTAAACACAGTTTTGCATAGCTTGTCAGTGAACTGCAGGAATGTGGATGAGAACCACTGTGCTAAACCACAGCTAGTTTGATTGTTACTGAGCTTTTTCTATCTTGCTGCATTAAGATAAATAATGATGGTTTATTGTCAGTTTTTAAGCAGGCACAGTGATTTGAGCAAACACTGAGATTGGGGCGATCATTTATAGCTCTGCTTCAAAGTGTAATACATCACTAAGAGCAACCAAAAATTCTGCCACGTCAGAAAATTCATCCAAATGTTTGATTTCTGGTTAGTAGAGATTAATCACCTCCTGTTACCCCTTGAGTCAGACTTTGAAATTCTGAACAAAATCACACAGGCTACATTCACACAGCAAGGCTTAGTTCTCAAAACTGATATTTTCTCAAAATTCAATTTCTTGGCATAGCTGTTTATATTGTTGTTTTATATGTAGCCATTATCCTATTCCCAATGCGAACTAATTAGGGTCCTACACTGACCTGCATGTGTAAACTAACAACAATGAGTATGATAAAATGCTTGCATACAAAGAATAACTTTGAATACGAAGTGGATGAACATTACAAAGTAAAAATCCCAATAAATGCATTGGGATTGACCAGGAAAAACTTCCATTATTCAGGATGCTGGTGGAGGTGGAGGATCTCTCGTGGTGTAGTGTGGTCGCAGTAGAAAAGATTTACAGAGCGTACTGGAAAGTGTCATTCCACCATTGTTTCTGGTCCTCATTGACTTCCATTGTTTTGCCCACGATTAAATAAATTCAATTTAAGAGTTTAAATATGCAGAAAAGTTGGATTTCCTTCTTCAAAGTTTAAACCTATTTAAAGTGGCCTTAAATATCATCAACCATGAAATCACCCAGTGCACAATGAACACCATGGAATAAATAATGCAACAAAAAATAATAATAATAAAATAAAAATCAAAGGAGCCCATAACAAATGCAACAGCGCCCTCTAAAGACAAAACATATTCTCTCATTGCTTTCTCTTCCGATTTCTCTATAAAATAATGACTAATTTTTTTGTTGAATCACATGAACCTTTTTAGTCATACCAAGTCAGACTGTCAAACTGACTAAAATATTGAGTTAAACATTTTACAACAAAAAAACACTTTATTCACCAACTCTAATCATTTAAAGTAGCCTAACATAGAACAATTTGTTAACATGAATTTTTGTCATACCTTTTTACACTGTACATGCCCTCTTAAATTTGATTGAATGCTAATTAATTTATGCTGTGAAACGTTTTTGTTGTGAAATCTTTGTTATTTTGAAAAGTATTCTAGAAATGTTAAAACTATTAAAAACACATTCTGGATTTAAGCAACTTATTCTTTCTTGTTGAATAAATTGAGTTTCTAGTAAGGCATTTATTAATTAAGCACTGATTAAGGTGGGTTTAACTAGGAGCCCTCTAGGAGCAGGACTGGACAAATCTTGTGTACTATCACAGTGAGAAAAAAGGATTTCTGCAAAATTGTTGCAAACTATTTATTTGGGCTGAATTTAAACAAACAAATTAAATTAAGTAATGTTCAACTTAATTTGCTTGTTTAAATTTAACCCAAATAAATTGTTTACAACCACTTACCTTAAGAAATTTAGTAAATCCAAAGAATCATCTTTAAATATGTTTACTTTTTTACATTTACAGCTCAAAGTTGGACATGTGCAGCAAACAGCCAATCAAACAACACATGAGAGGATCCGCTTTAATGATTTCTCATGAGAGATTCAGCGCAATTCAATGTTTTGGTGATATCATTTTTCATTCATTTTCTTTTCGACTTAGTCCCTTTATTAACCAGGGGTCGCCACAGCGGAATGAACCGCCAACTTATCCAGCATATGTTTTACGCAGCGCATGCCCTTCTAGCTGCAAACCAGTATTGGGAAACACCCATACACTCTTAATATCACACACACATACACTACAGCCAATTTAGCTTACTGCATGTCTTTGGACTGTGGGGAAAACCAGAGAACCCGAAGGAAACCGAATTAAATCCAACCCACATTCTTGAGCCTGAAAACTCTAAACCAGGGTTTCTCAACCTTTTGCAAGCTGGGCCCCCCCAAAGCAGGTTCATTGCAATTGGGGTCCCAGTGACCCCCAATGGCTGCGTTAAAGGAAAGTTTTAACTGTAGCCTATATTCAGACTAGTTTATTATTTATATATTTATATAAATAAACTAAATACAACCTTACGTTTTATACATTTGCAGCCTCTGCAACTTCTGTCTGTCATAAATATTAATTTGGATGGTTTGATTTTCTGCATTTTTCACATCCGTAGCAAATATTTTGAGGGGTGTTTTTGACAATTGAGAGCCATAAAATGACGAATATGAAAAAACAAAATGTGGTGTTTTTATATTTCTAACATTTGAATACAGTTCAGCAACATACATCACACGACCTGACGATCGAGAGAGCTGACAATTGACCATCACTTAATTTACCATCACCTTATGATTGAAAATGTGACACTGATTTCATACAGGGTTCATACCGACACAGCCTAATGAAAATCAAGGACCTTTAAGCACTTTTTCCAGCACCTATTTTTATTTTCCAAGACTGACACACAACATATTGAACACCTGAAATGTACTATCAGCAACCCATGAAAACATTGCATAGGAAGTACCTACTGATTTATACAAAAACATATAATAAAATATAATAATTAATTAATAATATAATAAACCAAGACTGACATGCAATGTATTGAACACCTGAAATGTCTTCTCAGCAATTTATAAAAATACTGCATAGAAACTATCTATCAATTTATACAAATAAAAACTATCATCATCATTAATAATAATAATATAATAATAATTAATTAATCATATATTGATAATATAATAAACCTGCACTAAATATGCTTGTGAATTTCTTTATTTTATTTGTTGATGTTCTCTCACAGATGGAAAGAGAATAGAATATTTGTACTTAAGTTAAAATACTTATTTGTACTTAAGTTAAAATACAATTACACTGCTAAAAAAATACAAATGTTTGTAAATAATACTAATATTATACAAATTACTCTTTTAAAAAACTACTCTTAGTACTAGTTAGTTAGTTTTGGAAAAACTATGGCCCATTACATTATGGCCCTCTTTAAGTATAAAATTATTTAAATGGTTTATTTGCTTAAATCACAAAGCTACATATAGGAATTTGCACTACAAAGTATGGTAGATTTTTCCTTTCATATTAATTAATCTTTTTCAATAGCACTGGCAAAACTACCACATACTTTTAAAGCCATAGAGACACTTTTTGTCAATTTTTAAACAATACTTTGAAGCTTTGAAAGGTTTAATTTAAGTATATGATAAAAAGATTAAAATTTTGCCTTTTATTTACATATTTTACACTATTTTTCTTATTTGCTCATTGTTGTCTATACAATATTTTATTTTACGCTTGATCTTACACTGAAATAATTTTACAAAAAGACAAGTACCCTGTCAGTAATAAAATAATAACACAAATGACTTTGTTTCACTTGAGGTTTTTGAAATATGACAACACTACATTTCTCAAAGCAGTGTTTTAAGAGCCTTATTGTTTATTTTGATAAATGTAACGATACATTGTTTGACCTGTAATGCCTGCACAATTTAGTGATGCTTTAAGACAGATCGGGATACAGCTTTTATGCACAAATCATACAAATACCTCATTCCAAAACATTTCCAGCATAATTCTTTTGTCGTAAAGAAATAATCAAAAAAAATTCCACCTTTGCAAGTTTCACTTCACGATACAGCCAAATAAGAAGTCCATTAGCATTGTCATCGGTAATGCATTGATCTAATTCTAAATACGTGATAGTTTTTGAGTAAATTTAGTCAATGAGCAAAGATAAATAATGTCTACTTTGATTGTACACAATCGCGATCTCTTCACTATTAGAGCACACACAGATGAGGGGACTCACAGTTCATTTGAAAAAGCCTATTTAAGAGCTCGCATATCCAGTTTTTGCCTGCGCTCTCGTGTTAAAATAAAGCACTCGCGACATTTGCAGAAATGAGTAATTGCGCAATACCTGAATTCCCGCGCCGACTTTCAGACTGTATTAAACCAGACTTCAGAAGAGTGACAGGTCAGAGGCGAGTAAACCTGCCGTCGGAGAGAAGAGAGAGAAACGTGTGTAGATCGTCGAAATGGCAGGAAGTATGTCCGCGGTTTACTTACTTTTGTAATAACATAGACATTTCTAAAGTGAAAACACCCGAAAAGCATAATTCCAATAAACATTTGTTTTTAAGCTATTTTCCGCCAATGTAACACAGAAAGACCTTTGTCCCGCCCTTACGTTTCACGCAAGGTCGACTGTGATTGGTCACTTTTCATGTCAGTCAATTCATCGGAATCCTGGTATATTTTATATATTATATAAACAATATTACATATATTATGTATTTTTGATGAAATAGTGAGTGTTTTGGTCTATTTTAGCAGCAAAAATAGATCAGATGAATACGTACAAAGATCACAAATTTGCTAAATTGATTATTTCTTTTTTTTTCTCCCATCCTGTAGCCTACTCGCGCCCCACCGGTTGAGAACCACTGCGCTAAACTAAGTTCTAAAAAGCCAGACTGGCTAAATATATTATCTTTTATTATTCTTTAATTTGATTTGATCATAATTCATGTGGTCTCAAACATTTAAACAAATTAATAAATTGTAATTCATTTATAAAAACTGCTTTGACACAATCTACATTGTAAAAAAACCTATATAAATAAATATGAATTGAATTGAATAAAAATAACGCTGAATTATGTCTTATGTTCCAGTTAATGAGTAAGAGATAAAGAATGTTTGTAAACAATTCCTGTCAAGGCAACCTGCTGTTTTTCAGTTTTCTGTCAGCGTTGTGTCTGGTGAGCTGATACTGTATTGGCTCGTTTCCACTGAGTGGTACAGTACGGTACGGTTCGGGTCGGTACGGGTCACCTTTATCAAGCTTGCGTTTCCATTACAAAGGGTACCCTTTTGGTGGGCGTGGTGTACTACAGAGTTTCAGTCGACGTCATTCTCGCTCGAATAAATGTCTACAGTAAAGCTGTACAGTTCGTTCACATTATATGAGAAGCTCTTCTAACAAAACAGATGCTTTAAACATATTAATACTTGTTTATAAATGTTTATTACTAACATTTCTATGAACATGATTTGATTATAACTGCAGATCAATGACAGTGTTACAGCCTACTGTAACATCTGCAATTATAAAAAATAAATAAATAAATGCAACATATATGAACACATACAGACCCTTACAGTCTCCGATATGTTACCAATTACAGATAAACGACACATAGCATACATTAAGTCCTTATTTGAGTTCAAAAACAACACGCAACATACAGTAGCCCACAGTCAGAGCTAACCTCTCATCTGTGTTTGTAATCTTCACCAGCACATGTAGCCTCTGTTACAGAGTAATTCCATCATTCCGAGTTCATAATAGTCCAAAAGGCGATGATAAACATGGCAGTTTGTTCATGTTTCAGGTTGCTGAAACTATTTGCTCCTGTCGGGAATCCTTGTAATCCTGTCGTGCTTCTCCTTTTTTCCGCGCTTCACTCTCGCGTTTGTCCTTTTCTTTCTGAATGGATCAGATGTCGAAGACGCTTCATTAATCACACACACACGTTATTATTATCAGCTCAAGAAGTTCGTTATATCAAATCTAGACGCGAACGCGGGCTCCCTGGAGAAAGCGAAAAACCGCTCGCACTTTTAGACGGCCTCATAAAACAACAACAGGACACGGCAGATTCTTGGCTTTGAGGTTGTTCATCAAGACAACGACAAGGTTTGTTTTGAGCCCGGGTCATCCATGTATCGTTATGATATGCATATAGTTGTCTCGGCTGTGCATTTAAAAACATGGCGGCTCCATTGTTTTGATCCTGGCTAGCTCCACGAGATCGTGACGTATCTCTGTAAACCAATCAGCGTTCAGCTGCGCGTGTAGCTCCACCTTTGGGTACTCTTTCTCGTCTTTGGTACCCTTTCGAAAGGGTGCCGAAAAAGTGGTACGTTACGGATCGGTTCGGTACGCTTTTGACAGTGGAAACGGCCATAAAAGCGTACCGACCCGTACCGTGCCACTCAGTGGAAACGGGCCTTATGTGTGGCCTTTCCATCCCTGCACTAGTGTCTTGTAGGCCAGGCAGGTTTTTGGTGCCTTGATTTGAAGAAGCAGTACTTGATTTTTAAAAGAAAATCTATAATAAATATTATGAGATAAATGTGTCTTCTATTAATGCACATAAACAATATAAAATGAATCAATTAAAAATTTCATTCATTCATTTTCGTTTCGGCCTAGTCCCTTTATTAATCTGGGGTCGCCACAGCGGAATGAACCGCCAACTTATCCAGCACTTTTTACACAGCGGGTGCCCTTCCAGCCACAACCCATCTCTAGGAAACATCCATACACACTCATTCACACTCATACACTACGGACAATTTAGCCTACCCAATTCACCTGTACCGCATGTCTTTGGACTGTGGGGGAAACCGGAGCACCCGGAGGAAACCCACACGAACGCAGGGAGAACATGCAAACTCCACACAGAAATGCCAACTGACCCAGCCGAGACTCAAACCAGCGACCTTCTTAGGCGATAGCACTCCCTATATACTGTTCTGCATTATACTGTACTTTTGCACTATATACTGTT
>CAIGQZ010035013.1:2850489-2867717 GCA_903798205.1 Danio tinwini | reverse complement strand
TTTTTTTATGCGTATTTTCAAAAGTTATGTGCATCATGACGTTTCCAGCAATCGTTTTTATACACATATCCAAAATGAGCATTAAAATAGGTGGGTGGAAACATACGTCTAAAGCCGCGGTCACACTGGGCTTTTCTCCCCATAGACTTCCATTCATACGCACGCAAATGCGTCAGACTGGAAACGCAGGGTCATGCATCGTTCAAGCTTGGTAAACTCTGACCTGCGAAATCGAATACTTGACTACGTGAGACCAATCCAGGATCAAAACATGACCTCTCTAAACATAAATTTAAAACATGGAGCAATCGCTTGCTTTTTTTAATGTCTATTCATCATGTTTAATCCCGCCCCTTTTCGCAGCGCCGTACAACAGAATTTCGCAAGCTCAAACTCTAGTGTGACTTCGGCTTAATGCTCATTTAAATTTTTTTTCTTGCTGTTGCTTGGTTTTCGTGTTGTTGTAGGTCTTTATTTCACTAGTCCAATTGTAATTTGCGGTATTACAACTACACATGAGACCAACATGCAGTGCGCGCGGTGAATGTGACGTCATCGCTGTGTTTGCGCGACATGATTTCGGCTGGCGGGGCTCACGTAATGTTTTGAGACTCGAGTGAACACTGAACACTTCGCACGACGCCGCATTTGATTTGAGTTGAATATGAAACACTTTAAAGATATTTTGTCTGAAACAGGTAAGACTGTACACACATCTTTTTTATGATCCGTCCATGCGTGATCATAGAGATAACCAGATGACCAATAGTTCTTGGCTAGAAATTGCAACAGCAGTGAGAAAAGAGGAAAGTTTTTGTAAACGTTTGGAAAAACCTGAGGGATAAGTTTGTTAAAACAAAAAAAGAGGCCATGCAAAAGTGGAGACCCAGGTGGTTTTAATACATGATTAATACATTTAATTACATGTTTTTCCACCAGTCATAGGGTTTACACTGATGTATAGGTTACAATTTTGAATTTAAAACAATTTACAAGTTACAAACTAAAATTAAGTAACAATTTATGTCTTTGATACAGCTGAAGTCAGAATTATTAGCCCCCCTTTGAAAATTTCTTTCTATTTTAAATATTTCCCAAATGATGTTTAGCAGAGCAAGGGAATTTTACAGTATGTCTGATAATATTTTTTCCTTCTGGAGAAAGTCTTATTTGTGTTATTTCGGCTAGAATAAAAGCAGTTTAAATTTTTTAAAAACCATTTTAAGGTCAATATAATTAGCCCCTTTAAGCTATATATTTTTTTCGATAGTCTACAGAACAAACCATCATTATACAATAACTTGCCTAATTACCCTAACCTGCCTAGTTAACCTAATTAACCTAGTTAAGCCTTTAAATGTCACTTTAAGCTGTATAGAAGTGTCTTGAAAAATATCTAGTAAAATATTCTTTACTGTCATCATGGCAAAGATAAAATAAATCAGTTATTAGAAATGAGTTATAAAAACGATTATGTTTAGAAATGTGTTGAAAAAAAATCTTCTCTCCGTTTAGCAGACATTGGGGGAAAAAGCGGGGCTAATAAATTTGACTGTAACTGGAAAGGAATATATGAACCTATCAGTTTACAATATATTGATGCCCAATTTCTAGGCTTTATTGGTGATAATGGTCACGAACATTGGATCATTACTGCCTTTTTAGCTTATAAGTAGAGGACAGAAACTAGCCAGACAGTAATGTGTGAATTGTTGAGTGGGCAAAATAAAAATAAAATGTCAGTATTTTAGTAACTTTTTTTTTGTTTTTATTCTTGCCATAATAAAAAATATAATTGTAGAGCAAGCCAAGTTCTGTTGCCATTAATATTTACCTTTAATAGGTAGAACTGCCCGAGATATGAACAAAAGCAAGTGATGCATCATTTAGATTTAAAACATTTTAGATATAAAAATTCTTGAATGGTTATAAAAATCTTTTTAATAAATTATAAAAATAATAAAAAACAATTATCTTGAATGATATTAATGATATGACCTAGTTCCGGAAACTTTCTACTTCTCTGTTTATCCATCTGATTTTACTGTCTGTTTCTTTTGACCGGTCCCTGTCATTTAAAAGAATATCGCAATGGCGAACGCGTTAAGTATAAAAGCCTCATCCGTTTCGTGAGATGCGCGATGTGGCACCAGGCGAAAGTATAAATCAAGACTTTAAGATGTTTGTTTGTTTTTTCTGTAGTTCAATTGTGCATTTAACCTGTCTTTAGTACTGTTTAATTTAAATACATTTATTTTACCACTAATTTTGTGATTTTGTATTTTCTCTTGATGTGTATTTTTTGATATTGTGATATAGGTCTTAAGTTTAATACTTCATGGTCTTAAAAAGGTCTTAAAAAGTCTTAAATTTGACATTACGATATCTGCAGAAATCCTGTTAAATGTATAATTTATAAATACTGTCAGATAAATGATCTGTACCTTTAATTTGACCTGCTGAAAGAAAACACTTTTTTGAATGTATCAAACAAAACTCAAGTACATGCACAGAACAACATGAGCATTTATAGTAAATAAATAAATGTAAATATTATCCCGTTTGCTTTTTAAGTGTTGTCCAGCAAATTCTTAAATGCCTGTGATAGATCATTGTGTTCCCGCACTCAACAGAAAGGGCTGCGATTGGCTCTAATGGTTAGCACAGCTCTGGTGTTATTTACAGAGGAGTGGCACAGATAAACAGTAGCAGTTACAGTCTATAATGCACGATTATGAACTGATCCATGATAGACTTGGTAGAGAAAACTTGCCTTACAGAGTAACACGCTCATCTCCATAGCAGTGAAATAGGTGCTTGTGGGTTCTGCTGTAACAGTTGTCTGCTTTTTAAGTAGCAATAGTTGAATCGTTTTTATTTCTCACGCTCGCCTCACTCGCCATAGTAACAATCGAAATAATAGCAGCTTTTCAAATTGCGATTTCAGTTTAAAATCGATTAATCGTGCAGGCCTAGTGTTTATTCACATTTAGATAGCTTTGAAACAATGGTTTTAATCTATTCTGCTTTATTTAAAAAGTTTGTTAAATATTATTGCTATTGACCAGCACCGTCGCCTGGATTGTTTATTTGAAACATGCAATGTCATGGGGCTTGAAATCAAGTGCTGCGAGCCATTGTCAACATTATTGGCTTGTTTCCACTGACTGGTACGGGTATGGGTCACCTTTATCAGGCTTGCGTTTCTACTACAAAGGGTACCCTTTTGGTGGGCGTGGTGTATGACAGAGTTTCAGTCGACGTCATTCTCGATCGAATAAATGTCTACAGTAAAGCCGTACAGGTCATTCACAAATCATATGAGAAGCACATCTCACAAAACAGATGCTTTAAACATATAAATACTTGTGTATAAATGTTAATTACTAACCTTTCTATGTACATGATTTGATTATAACTGCAGATCAATGACAGTGCGAAATAGCCTACTGTAACGTCTGCAATCATATAAAATAAATATATAAATGCAACATATGTCACGGTTGAGGATCTATCTGTTCTTTTTGCATGTGTGTGTGTGGGAAGTGGGTGTGTTTGTTTGGGTTTATCTTCACTGCGTGGTGTGTGTTTGTGTGTTTACATTCATCAGCTGGGTTGTCACGTGTCTTGTTACCACTCGTCTCACTCAGCTGTTTTCTATCAGTCACAGCTGTTGCGCATTACCACACGCCTTTATATGTTCAGTGTTGCAGATAGTGTTTGTCAGTCTGTTGTTGTTCACTCCTGTGTCTGCTTTCTGTTAGGTGCTCTCGCTCGATCTGTTGGTGGTGTTTGTGTTTGTTGGTGGTAAGTCTGTTATATTTGGATCTTATGCTTGTCTCCGTTTCATTGATGTTGTTGCAACTGCCTGCACTGATGACAACTACATGATTGAGAGACTTCATCCCGAATCCGCTACTCTGATAAACTATTATCGCTGGTAAGCGTGTCGATTTCATTGAGAGTTGCTCCATAGCGCTAACCTCCCCTTCCCTCGATATCTGGTGAGATATCAGTGTGAGACTTCACTTCGGATTTGTTTCTCGGATGAACTATTACCGCTGTTTAGCATGTTGAATTCCTGGTGTGAGCACCCTTGCTCCACACTGTATCTGGTGAGATCTATACCAGTTGTGACTCTTGTTATTGCTTTTAATAAATCATCTTTCATTCACTTGCATTTGGGTCTCCTGTGTATATCATTGTGACAACATGTATGAACACGTAGAGACCCTTACAGTCTCCAATATGTTACCAATTACAGAAAAAACTACACACAGCATACATTTAGTCCTTATTCGAGTTCAAAATCAACACGCAATATAGCCCACAGTCAGAGCAAACCTCTCATCTGTGTCTGTAATCTTCACCAGCACATGTAGCCTCTGTTAGAGAGTCATTCAGAGTTCATAACAGTCCAAAATGAGATGAACGTGGCAGTTTGTTCATGATTCAGGTTGCTGAAAACAATTCGCTCCTGTGTTTTGTCAGGCTTCTCCTTTTTTCTGTGCTTCACTCTTGCGTTTGTCCTTTTCTTTTCTGAACGGATCAGATGTTGAAGACACTTTATTAAACACACACACACACACGTTATTATCATCAGTTCGTTATGTCAAATATAGACGCGATCGCGAGCTCCCTGGAGAAAGCAAAAACCGCTTGCACTTTTAGACGGCCTCGTAAAGCAACAACAGGACACGGCAGATTTTGTTCTTCTTGGCATTGTGGCTATACACCAAGACAACGACAAGGTTTGTTTGCGCTCAGGCCATCCATTTCTCGTTATTATATGCATATAGTTGTCTCAGCTGTGTATTGAAAAGATGGCGGTTCCTTTGTTTTCATTCTTGCTAGCACCACGAGCTCATGACGTATCTCTGTAACCAATCAGCATTCAGCTGCCCGTGTAGCACCACCTTTTGGTACCCTTTCTCATATTTGGTACCCTTTCGAAAGGATGCCAAAAAAGTGGTATGGTACGAAACCGTATCGTACTGTACCACTCAGTGGAAACGGGCCATAAGGCTAAATTATACTTTTATGTGGAGTAATCGATGTAACCCAAGGGCCGTGCCTTGTGCCCACATTTATACTTCTATGTTTTGTTTCTGTTGCTCTGCAATAACACTTTTCAAACAATATTCCTTCCTCTGTGTTGAGGTTCTTCGGAGGTGTTTTGTTGTTTTCTGAATGCTACCTTTATGTACAAGTAGCTAAACCAGACAAAAGTCTTCATCTGGAGTTCCTCAATGGACTCCACACTTACACTCGCTCCAATGGGCTTGCTGCTCTCCCGTTGCTCTCAGCCCTACCCACACTCGTCATTACTACCAAACCATTTTTTTGAGAGGTGTGTGTCAGGCATGGCGAGGGATATTCGACCGGACCGTATGCATACACTTGACACAGAATTATAAATCAGCCTTAAGGTGGAATATTGTGCCATTTAGGTCATAATTAGAGCTTTCATAATTCTACCTCACTAACATGAACAATATACAGTATATTGTATGTATATATTTTCCAAATATATATAACACAAGCATATGTAATTCACAAAAATGTGACACACATAACGCTCACTTCACTAACATACAGTTAATAAAAGAGAAGTGTTCTGTATGCAGAAGTAGGCAGAAAGAGAAAATAAAGCAGCATTTGCATTTCATGACAGAAAAACACATACCTTTGTAAATACACTATACAAACTAAATGAAACATGAAAACTGATCCAGATTAATAGATTAAACATGGCATAACTTTGAAGTAGTATGCCAGTAATACGCTTTTTATAATGAGGTTTCAAATTTAAAGTTTAATGCTAGCAATACCAGTAAAGTTTGATCCTGTGGGGACATTTTTTGGTCCTCTTTAGTACTGTTTCTAGGCATAGGTGAACTAGACGATCGCCTAGGGCAGTGGTTCCCAAAGTGAGAGTCGTGAGACAATAGGGGGTGGGGGGGTTGCTTGATGACTTCCAAAAATATCATATATGTTATTAAACTATAAGAATTACAATATTTTATCAATAACTTACAGAATTTTATAGTTACATAAAAAACAACATGCAAACAAAAAGCCATCAGCCTTTCAATTTTTTTTCCATTGGATTGCGAGCCCTGGGGTTATTATGCTAGATTAATGACACAGCAATATTGTTAGTTGCAGAAGATTGATTTTATGGCACAATGTTAAACTTTGACATCTTTACGGCACTCACATACATTAAAAATAAAGGCCACGACTTAACATAGAGGCTCCAAGTGACGGTCTCCAAAATTAAACCAAGAATAGTCTTGTGCTGTAAACATTGTGCCCACATTCGCGTTAAGTGAGGTTAATGTTAAATTAAAGAAATGAATAATGACAAAAAAAAAACTGTAAGGTTGTTAGACTTGCACTTTTTTGTGTTGTCAATAAGCTCATATTGGTGTGTGTGCACTAGAGATGCGCGGATCAGCTGAAATGTCACCCGAATCCGCTCTTTCATTCTAATCATCCACCCGCCCTCACATATTATTTTATCTGATATATATATCCGCACCCGATCGACATTTCTAATTCTAGTTCTTTGTTTTAAGCAAGATGATAGGTCACTGTGGATCGTTCATTATTAACAGCAGATTTAGCTTTTACATATACAGGAAAAAGAAAACAAAAATGGTGCCACTTCAGCCTAAACAGCAGCTATGGTATGCTTACTTGGCCTTTTTCTTTGCACTGTGCAAAAACAGAATAGCATCTAGCCTACTGTGCCTGGATTGTGGCTGCACTAAATGAGAGTTTGCGCGCACCGCTTGTTGCAGAAATGTACAAGCTTCTCCTTGCAAGGCGCTGCAGCCGTGTAAATAAGTGATCTTGTTTCTCCCAGAATGATAGCAGATTTTCCTCTGATGACTCCTCTAACTGAAAGTTTGCACAGTACTCTTGCACTTCAACCATTATTTTGGGCGTCTCTCTTATCTTCACATTCTGTGAAGTCCACTCTCTGCTTTTTTGCTGGTCATCTGCTATGACCCGCGACCCACCCACAATTAATCATAATGTATTTTTTTATTACCCAACCCACGGATTATCCGCAGCGCCCGCGGATATAACCGCCATCCGCGCATCACTAGTGTGCACTGTTGTGTGCAATGTTTGTATATTTATAACCATTCCAAGGATAGTAGGGCTTGCAAGTCACCAAAATTGTTATTTTGGGGGTCACAAGCTATAAAGTTTGGGAACCCCTGGTCTAGGGCACAACCAACTGCAGAGGTGCTAATGAGCACCTTCTGCCCCTCCCCCACCGCACCAAGAGTAAAATTATGAATTTCGGTGGATATGGGGCTGCTTTTTTTAGGGGTAAACATAACATTTCTCATGTACACAAATAATTAAACACAAATAATTAATAATTCGACACAAGTAATTAAACTAAAATTGTACTTTTAAGTAACCCTAATTCTTTTTAAACTATACGCATCAAAGAGGGCCATAAACCAAGGAAAGTTATAGTATGGAAAGAGAGTACTCTGACAGGATGCTAATGACTATAAACTCCAGCATCTAAGGTCCCGTTTACACTAAGTTTTAGTTTTAAAACGCATAAGTTTTTACTACGGTTGAGCCTTCCTTCCACACTACCCCAGAATTTTCAAGCCCCGAAAACCCCAGAGTTTTCAAGCCCCGTTTTTTTTTTAAACGATGAAGAGGCCGTTTTAGTTTGAAAATGCTTCTGCTCCGTGTCAATGTGGATGGGGAAAAAAACTGAGAAGCCTGCAATTGGAGGTGGGGCTGAAAACATTCACCTGTCTTATTGGGGCTTTTTACTCAGTATTAGGGCCCAATCCCAATTATACCCCTAAGCCCTTCCCCTTACCCCTCGTTTTGTGCATTCACGTCAAGGGGTAGTGGTGTCCCAATTATCTTTAGCTTTATTTCTTTATTTCTCTTTAGCAATTTTCTCTTTTAGAAACGAAGGGGTAAGAAATTTCCCAGAATACACCTGCCACAACGGCAGTATTGTTGAACCCGGAAGTAAGAAGATCCACAAATTAGTATTTTTTGTCATTATTACAAATTTTTCCGACAAACAAATGCATGTTTTAATATATTCATAACCGCGTTCATGTTTTACCGTAATGCAATCTTACCGGCATGTGATAAATTTTGCAATCTATAATCCATAATCATATCACCTGTACAGCAGTCCCACAACATTCTGACACTCGATGATGCTTGAACACCCTGTCAGAAAAGTCTAGTGGCTGAGAAGGAGCGTTTTACAGTGTCTGCTATAATGTTAATGTTGATTTCAATTGTTTACATAGATGAAGTTGGCCACTGTGTAAATACACAGTACAGTTATGATCTTATTGCCACATTAGATCGTTATAATAACATAATATATGCCTTCAGTGATTTCCTGAAGATAAATACCAAAAATCTTCTGATCTTATATGAAGCAAGAGATTGCGATGACGTATGATGACATGTGCAGGTGCTGTAGTGCTGCCCCAATTCTTAGGGGTAAGTTTTGAAGCCCTCCCCTTCACACTCGGTTGTAAGGGCCAAGGGGAAGGGGTAGAGGTACAAAAATAGAATTTTGATTGGGCCTAAGTGCACAACGTTCAGTCCTGCATCCTTTCCTTATGTTCAGACTTTGCAAGTTTAATATGGAAAACAAACTCCCGAGAACACATCGGATCAAATTTGTGTACTTTATAACGTCATTCACATCACTCTGACTATGTTGTTTCACTATCTTGACAATAAAATGAAAACATGATATAAGGAACTGCCTATTTTTATTTTGACATTAACAACTTAACAGGCACCAAAAATATTAAGGCAGCTACATATTTATATGATCGTCATCTTCACTGTATGCATATTTATTACAAAATAAATCGTATAACATGACTACCTCCTTTCATTTTCTTAGAAAAATATGAAACACCCTGTCTCTTTTGCTGAATATCAGTTTTAATAATCAGTAATGGCTATTAAAAGTATAACGTACAATAAGTTTATACAAAATAGGAAATAAAGGCAAGCAATCAGTCTAATGTGCAGAATCAGTGTATGTGGTTACATAAACTATTATATTACTTTATCTTTGCGCTCAGCCAAAAGCTTTACCTGAGAACAAGTAATATATTAAAAAGACCAAAGAGTTGTTAGATAGAGACCAGATGAATTAAATATCACATTTAACAACTTTAGTGAGATGAGATCCAGCGGATATCCTTGATAAACTGTCCGACGTGCGCTGCTTTCACCTGGGGAGTTGTGCTCAAAGCACCCGTTGACTGCCTAGAGTTCAGGCGCGCACATACGCTGCAGCACATGCCAGAGTGTGTGTGGTCATGTGATGTGCATTTTCAGCGGTGTAGTGTGGACGGAGATCTAAAACTAAAATTTAAAACTAAAACTTACTAGTGTAAACGGGGCCTAAGAAAAAGAGAGGAGCAGAGATCCCCTAAATATAGGCTTCAAGCTGTTGTGTTCGCATGTGATTACGTGGATGATAGTAATCTCGCCTAGGGGGTCCAAAAGAAAATCTAATCCTAGTCCCCATGAGAAAAATGGCTTATAAATCACAGAATGAAGTATTTTGACAAAATGCACCTATTTAGGGTTGAGTTTTAGGGTATGGGTGTAGAATAACAGTTAGTACTGTATAAAATTAATGCTTCTATGTAAAGTCCCCATAAAAATAGCTGTGTGTGTGTGTGTGTGTGTGTTTGTGTGTGTGTGTGTGTGTGTGTGTGTGTGTGTGTGGAGTGTTTCAGGGAATGTAAACAGACAGTAATAACATGAAGACAGAAATGCACTGCCATCAGTTCACTGAGCACTGCTGAATGTGATTTTACACACAGACACATGACTAGAAGGCTTCCTTCTTTGAGATTCTCTGACATGACTTGGCACTGCCAGCCTCACAGCTCTGAACTGTCACTACTGCAACACATATGCAATCAAACACAGCAAGAGAGAGCAGGAGAGTGACTTTAAAAGAAAAAATGACAGGGGGTAGTGTAAAGTTTGCAAGTTAAAAATGAGAGACAGAGAGAAACAAACATGCAGAGAGAGAGAGGGGGAGAGAGAGGTATGTTGATTTAGGGTCAGGGTTTTGTTTGAAAAAGATTTATTTAGCCTGAGTGGTTTTATCTTTTGTCAAGAGACTTCCTGAAGAACAATGTGTTGTTTTATGCTGCCTCTTCTTTATTTTTAGCAATTATTTTGATTAATAATTCCACTCAAAATAAAAGTAAACTGTTATGTTCACTCCCTGAGAGGACTCATAGTTCTCGAGTCATATTGAAGATTCGTTCAAAATGAACTAGTGAAAAGGGGGAATCTTTAAGCGGAAGATGACTGAGGTAAGGAGCTCTGGTTATTTATAATGAGTTAGGAACAATCTGATTGGTAAATCATGCATTAGCTAATGCGGGACCAGCATCTGTTAATCATAAGTATGTGGTCCTCTCGAAATTAGTTTATAAATAAACTTCACTTAATAAGAAAGGACAACAGAGTTTGTTTAGTTGTTCCTCCATCAAGGTTTGTGGTTGGGGAAAGGACCGAGTACTCGAGTGCAGGGATAATGATCGGTTTTTATTAATAATAAAATAAAATAAACAGCAAAACAAACTACCCCAACTACCCTTAAGAGGGGGGAAACATGGCACAGGACAGCAGACATGAGGAGACTATAAAGGAGAAATATTTAATTAACAGACAGGCGAACTGAATAAACTAATAATGGGATAACAAGGAGGGTGGGACTTGACAATAGAACAAAGAGCACATGACATAAAGAGACAACACAAGCCATGTGCAAATGAGAAAACAGGACTAGAACACGCAGCCATAGAGAGAACTCATTAACCGCATGTTCACATAAAACACAACACTAAAGCATGCGGCAACAATGTAAACACCAGGCCATTTGCACGAGTACAACAGTGATAAATAAAAACACTTGTCGTGCACTCACACATGCAACGTGCATGTTCCATTCCATCACCAATCAAAACCAACTAGACTGAGGCACTGAGAATAAAACAGCAGGCTGCAGACAAAACAAACACAAACACCAGGACGAGAGTACGCATACTGAGATTGCCAAGGCCTTGTGTACCTACATCACTGCCCGAGCGCAACCAAAACGGCACTCGTACAAATACGATGACAAACAATGATAGAAAATGGGTGTTTGACATGAGAAAACTTGAGCCAAGCACAACATACAAGACATGACAGGACTAGTATCTGGACTAAATAAGAATTAACAAGACCGAAGTGGCAGAATCCTGACACCCCCTGCTGTAAATATAGCAATCCTTGAGTTTAAGTTTTTGGACTATTACTATTATTTCTTATTAATTTTTTTTTTTTTTTTACAAATACCCAAACTAATCAGTTTACTGCTTCACTGAATGAACATGAATTGTATTACCAACTGTATTCAAGATTTTCAGAGTTTGCATATAAATCCTCCTCCCATTGCACTTTTATGAAAACAGCTATGCAAATAAATGTGTTAAAATGATTTGAAAGGATTCTTATAATGAACATACCATAAAGTACTTTTAAAATAGCTTTAATCATGATATATTTTGTAATGCATTGACTGCATTTACATGGAAAACAATAATCCGATTTTAATATAATTAAGACAATACTCTGATTAAGAGTCTATAATGTATACAGCGATTTTTGATTACATCTGATTATTTCTCTGATCCGAGTAAATTTATAATAGAACTAAACAGTAATCGGATTAAAACATGTGGAGTGTGGCGATTTTAGTCACATTATTGAAGTATAGTACAGATGGGTAAACAAACAATTACTGTTGTGTAGGAGTTTCGCCACATTTTACGGCAGGATAGTCTATACACACAGCTGTTTCTCTGCAATTACCGAGTAAGTAAAGGACCACAGACACATAAATTACAAAATGCAGAGTTTTTTTTTTTCAAATACAGTGTGCGGTAATAAATTCCATTAAAACCATGGAATAAAATCGCTGTCATAAACATTTCGTGCGTAAATAAAATTCAAATTGTAATTATAAAATCGTAAAGGAAAACAAAACGTACTGGTTATTTTACGAGGGTACAATTCTAAAATCTGCGATTAGAACAGACTCAGATACGACATTTTCTTTGTCTGTTTGTATATGACATATGCAAACATATGTGATAAATTTACGATGGGTGTACTTTACAAACACGAAACACAGTTTCACCACGGACACCTTTAAGTGATTCCCTGAGAAATTCTGCGCTCGCTGCATGTAATGTTAACTTACATTATGCTAGCTCACTATCCTCGGTCTGTTCTTAATTTTGATTCTGTAAAATGTCCAAGAAACACAGCGAAAATGGACCTCATTAAGTCTCAACCTTTATTACAGCTCATAATGGACATTTCTTAAAGAGGGAATAACAAAAATCTTACCTGAGACGGTGTGTGGGAGCTCGAGTGGCCAGCAAGCGAACTTTTGTGATCAATGGCTCTCGCTTGTTTATTAATGCCTGTGACAGCGGTGATGTCATTTTGACAGTGGAGTGTTGCTTTTTTTATTCATACTCGTAATCAGGTTGTCGTCTTCATGGTGAAACTGTGTTTCGTGTTTGTAAAGTACACCCATTGTAAATGTATCAGTCATATACGAACAGACAAAGAAAATGTTGTGTAGCCTCGTAAAATTACGAGTTAGTTTTGTTTTACTTTACAATTTTATAATTACAGATGTGTGAATTTTATTTAAGCACAAAATATTTATGACCGCAATTTTTTTCCATAAAAACTCCTTACTTGATACTCGCATCCAATACCACAGTTTGTCATGGGGGGCATGCATGAAATGTTACGGAATGGAAGTGAAAGTGCCAAACTGCAGTTAAAGTCGACAAATAAAAAATGAAACACCTGAAATTACATGAAACTCCTGAGTAAACATTGGATAGCGTGGTCACGCAATGACATTAATAGATCTATGTGCTATAACATGTAAAATGGGATCATGAAAGTAACATTTAAAAGGCAACCCATGTAAACACCTTAATCATATTATTGTCTTATTCAGATTAAGGCAAATATATTGATTACTGATGTCCATGTAAACATAGTCAGTGTCACTTACATACAAATACAGTATATGCGGCATCATATTCCATGAAGTAAAAGAACACGATTACCTCACACAGCCAAAGAAAATGCGCAGAAACTAACCGCATCCAATACAAAAAGGCAGAATAGACAGTATTGTTCAATCAGGTAAAAGAGGGAAGTGACAGCATATTAAAGATGACATACAGATGCTGATAAGCTAAAAAGTTATTTTAGTCCAGCCGAACAGTCAGCAGTGTCTGCTTGCCTCAGCTCAACTGGATGAGAGAGAAGCAGTATTGTCAAGCAGCACAATTGATGTTTATTTAAATTCCAGAAAATTGTCTGCAGTATGTTTGTGAGTCAACATTGTGTTATATCCCACAATCTATTGAGGTGGTTTTTTTTCTCTCTGCAGGATGTTGGAAAGTACAGTTCATGTAAGATTTATATAATAGGATAATTTAATAATTGATAAAGTGGAGGTTCTCTTCTTCCCTCACTCAATTTTCTGTTGCCCTGGAAGAACCACAGGCGTTTAATGCATTTATCTCTTATACGGGTACATTACAACAGGTTACAACAGGTAAAGCAGGACAGAAACAATTTTGATACAAGAAGTGTGTCATGTGTAATACACTCACATGTGTGGACGTATGCTTTTTATGTGTCATTATGGACTCCAACATAGACCCGGCACAATGTGGCAATAGACATGATGCAAGTGTTTTTGGCAAGTTTCAGCCCAGTGCAGGTATCATTTTCATGTCCTGCACCATCTAAATAGCAAATGCATTTGTTGGCACGTTGCTATTTTGAGGCAACTAAAATAAACCATGCCATTGAGCAGTTAAAAGTTGGTCTAAAGTCAATGGTTCAATTAGTTTTGTTATTTAAAAAAGAGTGTTAATGTTAGGTTGCTTACATGTTGCTTATTACACACACAGGCATGTGAAGCAGCACATAAATATTTTAAATACTAAAAGTGAAGGACAACATTTTAAAAGATTGTTATTGTCTGCATAAACAGAAAAAACAGTACCTCCTTCCACAACTACTTCATCTCATAGGGGCTTTGATGAAATCTGGCTTATTTTATAGATTGTCTGTTTTGTCGCTAGTGAACCTTTCAGTTTTTCTGCTTGCAAATTTTATCCTTGTAAATAGCCCTGGCGTGACCTTTCATTACACCTAATAGAGTGCTCCATGTTCAGTGAGTTTAGCCAAACTCCTTATAATGGACAAGTCATTTCACTCTGCAGCCATCTTTGAAACGCCTCTCGGGCTTGATGCTTGGGCATTCTGTTTGAATGGGGAAACGTCAAATTCTTCAAAACTACTTGCCAATACTACTATTCAACAAATAGTGTTTTCAAAAGCACCGATTGACCCACCCACCCACTTCACTAAACCCAACCGACAGTTCTAAAAAGCAATCCAGAAAAAGAAAAGCCCTCGTCTGATTTTTACCATGTTTTCAGATTTTACCACATTCTCACCGTTATTTACTTATTTATCAAGCCTTGAGTTTAAGTTTTTGGACTATTTTTAACGAACAAATAACTGTTTCTTATTAATTCTTTTTTTTTTTAAATACCCAAACTAATCCGTTATCTCTTTCACTGAATGAACATCAATTGTATTACTAACTGTATTGATTTTTTTCCAGAGTTTGTTTATACATCCTGTTCCTGTTGCAATTTTATGAAAACAGCTACGCACAGAAATGTTTAAAAATGATTTGAAAGGATTCTTATCATGAACATACCATAAAGTACTTTAAAAATAGCTTTAATCATGATATATTTTGTAATGCATTGAGTGCATTTACATGGAGAACAATAATCCGATGTTATTATAATTAAGACAATACTCTGATTAAGAGTCTATAATGTATACAGCGATTTTTGATTACTTTCATCGGACTAAAGTCACAATCGAACTAAACAGTAATCAGATTAAGACATGTGGAGTATGGCGATTTTAGTCACATTATTAGAGTGCAGTGCAGACATGTAAAGACCTGAAAATTAAACTATTACCGTCATGTAGAATTTCTGCCACATTTTGTGGCAGGATAGTCTATACACGGCTGTTTAACACAATTCTCTGCACCTACAGAGTCAGTGAAGGATTACAGACACCTGCATTGCAAAATGCAGAGCTTTTTTTTTCAAATATGGTGTGCGGTATCAAATTCCATTAAAAGACCAGTCCTTACTTAATACTCGCATCCAATACTGCAGTTTGTCACGAGGGGCATGCATGAAATGTTTCTGAAAGGTTCCTGTCGCGGTCAACTCCTCTCTGCATCTCAAGTCCGCTGACGTACATAGATAAACTACTGGACAAACTGGTAACAGCGGAAAAACCGTCCATATGGAGATAATCGGTATGCTGATAAGCGCAAAATGGAACGGTCTTTTAGTGTTTTACCGCCTCGTAGTGTTTGTTTTAAAGACAAAATACAGCCTTATGTACGTCTGGCTACATAATTTGCGATCTCCAGAAATGTATTTAGAGCTACATTGTCAGAAAGAGCTTATGTTGTGCATTACACATAACGTCATGCTCCACGTTCAGTGGATTTAGCCTCTTTATTGGTCAACTTCACATAGATTGACAGGTTGGCTTGTTCAACCACACAAGAAAATGATAAGTTCCTATCACACTGTACGAACCATAACCATAAGAGCATCAATGATTTCCATGTAAAAAATCTTGTATGAGCTCGTACAACAGCAATAAATGTTCCATGTAATAGACAATGTGCTTAGATTGTTAAAATAGAGCCCTATATGTGACATGAAGCTTCCAGAATGTTGTGAACATGTCCACTATTGCAGAGACTGTGGATAAAAGGTAATGATTCTTTATTTAATGTTCAGACTTCAGAGATTTGTTACGAGCCACATGTATTCACGCCCACGCTAGACGCATCTACTTCAAGGATAAATTGGCGTGAGGGATCGGGGTTTACGAGGATGGGAGCGGAGGAGAATAACTCCTTCAGGCCTTCGAAAGCTGCTTGGGCTGCTGGATTCCACAAAAATTGAGTCTTAGTGGAAGTTAAAATGGTTAACGGAGAGGCAAAATGGCAAAAATTTCGGATGAAACGGCGATAGAAATTAGAAAAACCAAGGAATCTCTGTAACGCCAATCGTGAGTCAGGTACGGACCATTCTATTATCGTGCGGACAATTCGCGCAGCAAGTGCTGTAGGACGCTGCAGACGTGCTGGACATGAACGGAGAGGTTTAGGTGAAAAGATTAGGATATTGTCTAGGTAAACAAATACAAAGATATTGAGCATGTCCCAAAGAACATTGTTAACCAGAGCTTGGAAAACGGACTCGGCCGAAGGGAAGAACCCTGTATTCAAAGTGGCCAAGCGGGGTATTGAACGCCGTCTTCCAATCGTGCCCTTGTCTAATGCGCACTAAGTGCTAAGCGTTATGTAAATCCAATTTAGTGAAAACCTTAGTATGGAGATTGCACTTTTGATGTGCTTCAAGTGATGTGCTTCAACACTTTAACAACCACCTAAAAAACTTCAACAATCACATAAGCACATAGAACACCTTATCAACCATATAACTCATAATAGATAATAACTTTCAACTGTGTAAGAAGGAGTTACTATCTCTCAGTGCTACTTAAACCTCAGCTTGACTTAATGAGGTTTGTAGTCTTACTTTCCTGGCATCCTCTCTTTTATGTCTTGATATTTGAAGTCATATCTATCCTGAGACCTCACATCCTCATATATATGTGACTCACACGCAGAGATTTGTTCTTATATCCTGATGGAGACTTTAATGGACGCAATGTTTTTATACTATACAAACCATATACTCTATGACCCTACTCCAACCGTTCCCCTAAATCCAACTCTCACAGGAAACAATCTACATTTTTGGACGTTTTCTAAATACTTTTTCATTCGGTGTGATTTTTGAGCTGTTTTCCTCGGGGGACAAAAATCATGTCCCCACAAAGTTCAATATTACTTTTATTGTTATAGTTCTGGGGACATTTTGTCCGCACGACATCAGTAATAGACTGTACACTCACACACACACACACACACACACACACACACACACACACACACACAC
>CAIGQZ010035013.1:2830570-2843921 GCA_903798205.1 Danio tinwini | reverse complement strand
ACACACACACACACACACACACAGACACAGACACAGACACACACACACACACACACACACACACACACACACACAATACAATACAAACGCACACACAATCGCTTATGAATAAACTAAATTTCACACCAGTGGGGTTTATTTTCTGTTTAGTTTTTTGGCTAACAAATGTCTCACCCTCATAGATGAGTGTTAACATATGGCATAGGAACGTGCAAACACAAATTCTTGTTGTGCCAAACACTAAATGACTTAAATCTGTTGAATTTGGCAGCCTCCTTCCAGTTAGTTTGGGGAAAAATAAAAGCCAGTCTTCAAAAAGTCAGAACTGTCTGTCTGGATACACATGCTTGATTACATCCCAATACAATCTGCTTTTCCTGAAGGAAATACCAAATCTCGCAAGGCAGAAATAGAACAGTGTCAAAGTTGTAGGCAACCTTGTATTTTGGGCTTGGGTTATGTGTGAATCGACTGTCAATTTTAATCTAGTATGCAAATAATTAAACAGAAATGGCTCGTTTCCACTGAGAGGTACAGTATGGTACGGTACGGTACAGGTCGTTACAGGTTAACTTTATCAGGCTTGCGTTTCCACTACCAAGGGTACCCTTTTGGTTGGCGTGGAGTACGACAGAAAGTTTCAGACGACATCATGTTTACTCAAGGAAATGTCACAGTAACATGTCACAAAATGTCAAAATGTAAAATGTCACAGAAGAAGCACTTCTCACAACACAGATGCTTTATACACATAAATACTTGTGTATAAATGTTTATTACTAACCTTTCTATGAACATGATTTGATTATAACTGCAGATCAATGATAGTGTGAAATAGCCTACTGTAATGTCTGCAATTATGTAAATAAAAGAAATGAACATATATGAACACCTACAGACCCTTACAGTCTCCGATATGTTACCAATTACATAAAACTACACACAGCATACATTTAGTCCTTATTTGGGTAAAAAAAAAACAACACGAAATATAGCCCACAGTCAGAGCAAACCTCTCATCTGTGTCTGTAATCTTCAACAGCACATGTAGCCTCTTGTTAGAAAGTAATTCCATCATTCCGAGTTCATAATAGTCCAAAAGGTGATGATGATAATAGTTAAACATGGCAGTTTGTTCATGTTTTAGGTTGCAGAAGCATCATTTGCTGCTGTTTTGTCAGGCTTCTCCTTTGTTTTTTCGCTTTTCACTCGCGTTTGTCCGCATCTGAATGGATTGGATATCAGAACGCTTCAATAATCACCCGCACGTTAATAATATGAGCTCAGAAAGTTTATTTCAAATATAGACGCGATCGCAAGCTCTCTGGACAAAGTGAAATTGATCGCACTTTTAGACGGCCTCGAAAAGCAACAACAGGACATGGCAGACTTTGTTCTTGGCTTTGTGGCTGGTCATCAAGACGACGACAAGGTTTGTTTGAGCAAGGGGCAACCATGTCTCGTTATTATATGCATAAAGAATTACGATAATGTCTCGGCTGTGTATTTAAAAACATGGCGGTTCCATTGTTTTGATTCTGGCTATCTCTGTAACCAATCAGCATTCAGCTGCATGTGTAGCTCCACCTTTTGGTAGCCTTTCTCGTGTTTGGTACCCTTTCGAAAGGGTGCTGAAAAAGTGGTACAGTACGGTTTGGTTGGGTATGCCTTTTGACAGTGTACACGTCCATAAAAGCGTACTGAACCGTACCGTACCACTCAGTGGAAACATGCCAAAAGTGATGCTGAGAGGTGGAGTGGTTGATGAAATTTCAGCATTCATTTATTACTTTTCCATTGACTTAGTCCATTATTTATTAGGGGTCGCCACAGCGGATTAAACCACTTACAGCAATCACAATACATATATATTTTTAAATACATTAACAGTAAAAGTAATATTATTACTTAAATACTAAATTATAAGTATTACTGCATCCTTTCTTGTGCACACCTTGTGTCATAATTTCTATACATATTCAAACTATTTTCCCCCACTGTATGCATGGTTATAAAGCAGGCTGTACGTGTAATTATAATTTATAGTTGAATTACTGACAGGTTACTGATTTAAAATAGTAATCAAAGTAGCCTGATGATTTCTTCAAGTGCCCCTATTACAGTTTTTTTCCAACTGCTTACACACGTTTTCAAAACAATGTCACATTATTTTCAAAACTCTACACACAATTCTCAAATCTGCACGCACAAAATGCAAAATGTCTCACATTTCCTTCAAAATGTAACACTGCATTCAAAATGCCATAAACACATGTCAGACTAAAGCATTTGCATTAAATGGCAAACACTTCTTAAATAATATAACACGTTTGGATATAGCATGTCAGCACTGTTGTTCTAAATCTAAAGCTCTTTGCTCTTTCATAGGCTTCTATCTACAGTTCAATAAAATGTTCTACAGTGACAGTAATCTGCTGAGAGGAGTAACAGGTATACTGTGCACCAATGCAATGAAAAAAAAACAGAAAATATTTATTAGGCCACACATTAATGGTGTATATAGCATAAAAAACAAACATACTGTATACATAAGGCTGAGAAATAGCTTATGGTTTTGGAGATTTGGGGTGTAGTTTTGCATTTTGAGAGAGATGTTTCAGAAATTGTGTGACAAGAAAAGATTTTGTGTAAGCAGTTGGAAAATGGATTTTGAAAACGACATGTCATGCCGTGTGTAACAGCTCTAAATAAATGAAAACATCCTGCAAATTTGTAAATCTGAATGTGCACTTTGTGTAAAGTTATTTTCGACCCAGAGTCGTTTAAACGTGTCATTTTCAAAATGAATCCCAGCAGTTTCATGTTGACATCAACTGCTGGCTTACAGCAGCATAAATGCATACAAAAGCAGATGTTATTGAAGAAAAGTTCATCTGCATTGTTGTTACATTGTACATTTCTGAGTGTGCTTCACACAAGTGAGTGGGCTTGACAAACCACCTGTAGAAACACTCTTCTCTCTGTTTGCACTTTGCTAACAGTCCATCTTACAAGGATTCAATAAGGAAACAATGTTTACTTGTGAATGTACCACAAATCATAATGCACTACTTGTTTTCTTCAGCCTTAAATACCTATTTTTCACAATATCTTGAAAGATATTGTTCGGTCTTATGTGAAAGTACTTGTATAACTTGTCTTAGGTTCTACTCACACTGGGCTTGTAACCAGGGGATGTGACACTGACAACAGAGGTGTGGATCCACATGCAGGTTTATTGGCAAGGGACGGTCAGGCAAGCAATGATCAACACAGGAGCAAACAGATGTATGAGGGCAATCCAGAGTCATCGTAAATATAACAGGCAGATGGTCACAAGGCTGGCAGCAGGCAAGTAGAAACAGACAATCAAGGCGAGGGTCAAAACACAGCAAAAACAAGACAAAGGAAACGCGTTGAAATGTCACTGAAAACAGATAACAAGACTCTGCAACTGGAGTGAGTGTGTGCTGCTTATGTACTGTGTGTAATCAGTTCTTGAGCAGCTTCAGCTGTGGGATGTAATTAGTCAGGATGAGGAACGTGTGTGTGTGAGCGGACTGCATGTATGAAGTTGTAGTCCATTAGCTGGCGGATTTGTAGTCCATAGTGAGAATGTATGTTTACCGGTGATCTATAGAGTTGAGATCGCTGGTGATCATGACAGGGCTATTTGAACAGGCGCATTTGACTCCCATTTCCCTGTTCTGTGTGAGTGCTCTGAATTGGGCCCAGGTGCGGTTGGCTGACCCTGACCTGGTTGGAAGTGGTGTACCAGGTGTCAGTAATGCACCGGCCTGGTTCAAGATAACTGTGCCTAATGTGAGTACACCCTTAGGTTATATGTATAGTCAGTAGTTAGTATACTGGTCCAGGTTGTTAGTTATCATTCATTTATTTTATTTTCAGCTTAGTCCCTTTATTAATCTGGGGTTGCCACAGTGGAATGAACCACCAACTAATCCAGCATATGTTTTTTACGCAGCAGATGCCCTTCCAGCTACAACCCATCACTGAGAAACACCCATTAAACTCTCATTCACACACATACACTACGGACAATTTAGTCTATTATATAGCCAATTCACCTATACCACATGTCTTTGGACTATTCAGGCTAATGCAAATTTTACTGCTGAAAACCTATCCACTGAGAAGCAACTCCATTGAAGCACAGCTCCACCACTCCCAGCCAAGCAAGCCAGAGGCGACAATTGCAAGCAACCAAAACTTCACCAATTGAAAAGAAAAAAGTAAAGAAAAGAGCAAAGAAAAACAAGTCTTATGCTCTTGAATCATCAATAACCACCACAGCAATCTGCTCAGCAAGTGGGTCAGATAGACAAGTTTGTAGACCCAAGGAGAAACAGACTGGTGGAGACTAACATGAGCATAGATTCCATTCAGTTACAGTGACTTTTGGGAAGAGTTCAAATCTCTGATTGCCCTGATTAATGCAGCCTTACAATCCTTTAGCACAGGGGTGCCCAAACTTGGTACTGGAGAGTCAGTGACCTGCCTAGTTTAGCTCCAATTTCCTTCAACACACCTGCCTGGAAGTTTCTAGTATGCCTAGAAAAAGCTTAGTTAGCTGGTTCAGATGTGTACAATTAGGGTTGGAACTAAATTTTATAGGACATCGGCCCTCCAGTACTGATGGCACTGATGGTGAGTTTAGGCACCCCTGCTTAAATCCATGGTCAGACTGCACTTTTCACCCCATAGACATCCATTCATACACATGCAAATGCTACAAACCAGAAATGCAAGCTTGTTCGACAAGTTTCACAATTTGCAGCGTTGGAAAGTTCAAGCTTGGTGAACTCTGGCCTGCGTAATCACGCCACGTGGCTGTGTAAGACCAATCGAAGATCAAAACATGACCTCTCTGTAAAGACATGTAAAATATGGACCCATAGCTCACTTTTTTAATGTCTAATCATCTTGCTTAATCCCACCCTCTTTTGAAGCACTGTACGACCAAATTTTGCATGATCTAACCCAAGTGAGACCATGGCATTAGAGGATTTGGATTTTAAAGTTATGCATGTGTGTTTTATGTGTATGCTAATGCAAAGAGATGTGTCTTTAGTCTGGACTTAAACTGGCAGAGTATTTCTGCCTCCCAAACTGTGCTAGGAAGAGTTTAGGTCCCAGATATAAGAATGATCTACTGCCTCGAATTGACTTATGCCCTTCCACTGAGCGGTTTAGCTCTGTACAGTACAATACAAATTAGTACAGATCACTCTTCATATGCCAAAAAGTTGCAATCTGCATCATTCTTGCTTGAAGAAGAAAGCTCTTTTAGCCATTCACATGTTGTGTCTTTTGTGTGCTAAAATTCATTAGAGAGAGTAAATGGTGACCCTTAGATTTTCCACATGTTTAGACACAATCAGCCCCATAAACAACAATGGAGGACATACAGCAGGTCTTGTTCTTGCTTCTTGGCATGTGGCTGTTCCTCAGAAGAAAACCACAAGCTTTGTTTGAGCTTTGGTGGACCGTGGTTCAATATTGCGCACTATTATTTTATTCAACCTAGGCTCATTTTAAAAAAATGTACCACTAATTACATTTCTGGAGAGAGCAAAATTTACCAGAGTCTACCAGAGGCCGCAGTGTATGCTTTTTCAGATCTCAAATGTCTCTTGCGAGTGCCATGCTGTTCTCACGTAAATCCACCAGAGGCTGCCGTCATCTGACTGTTTGACTGACTGACCAACCGACCGATCCCCCCACCCTTCCCTTTCCCTAAACCCAACCAATAGTATTTTAAAAAGCACATATTGACCGGTTTTGTTTTCAGAATGAACCTATGTTGATTTTATTATTACAATGTTTCAGCTGTGTATTTAAAAAAGGTGCTTCCTGTGTTGTTGTCTCCTGACTTTCTGCACATACTAGTGATAATGTTCTGTAACCAGTAGCATTAAGCAAGTCCAGCTCCACCCTATTTGTATGGTACTGTTGTGCTAGGTACCCTTATGAAGGGGTCCCAAAAAAGTGGTATGGAATGGTTTGCTATTTTGGTACATCTGGCAGTGGAAATGGAAATAAATGCATAACATACTGTACTGTATCAATCAGTAGAGCTCAGTGGAAATGAACCATTCCTACAAAGCAGTAATTTGTTAATTCAAAAACAGGGTTTTAGGGGCCCATCAGTCCTTGTCTAAGAGTGCTCATGTGCCAATGTGATGTAAGAGGTCGAATTTCAGAGACTTATTGAGCAACACACCAGAGAAAAAGGCACAAAATGAAAAATGATTGGGAAGCTGAATGAAGATGAATGATTAGAAGTGTTGAAACAGATGGAATGAGACGATTCAGAGAAATAGAGAGAGGTTGAAATGGCTCTCTGGTGAAAAAGGACAATATAGAGGTTTTAAAAGTTTAATGTGAATGTCTGTCATGTACTTTTTTTTGGAATGCCATCCTTTCTCACCTAAAATGCTTTTGTGAATGTGTGTGCGCTTCATCACAGGCCCCTATGTCTTATAATAAGGTGCAAACAGATTTAGCCAATCAGCAGACTGTATTATATCTACGACAGCCAGAGCACAGGGGGGACTGACAGATGGCTGTTTTGAGTGTGTGCGCATACATGTTCACTCTTTGCATGGGATGAAATGTTGTAGCTTTATACGTGTACATGAACATATTTGTTTTTGTTTACACAAGGACATATGTTTAGATTGTGTCCTTCAAGTGTGTATGTTTTGCTTGTGTGTTTGTGTTGGCTGCAGTTCCAGAAATATCAGGAGGTCTACAGTATGTGTAGATGCTTTATCACAGTGTGTTTCAGAGCAGCCGTTGACCACCCTGCACTCCACACAGCCCAGCAGGTCAGTGCTTCTGCCCCCTGCACACACCAGCCAGTCAACAGACCCCTCAACCACAAATGCACAATGAAGTGGAGTTTATCCTAAAGCACTGCAACACAGTTGTGACTATATGTGACTCACAGAGTAAAAGGAGTTTAAGCAGGATGTATTCTGGAGTTTATCGAGGATGTTCAGTAGTTCTAATTTATTTAAAGGCACAGTATGTCATTTTCACTTCTATAGGGCACATGTTCACAACAAACAAAGGCATGAGCCCGATCTCAATTTTAACCCTTTAGCCCTTCCCCTTACCCCTACTCCTCATTTTGTGCGTTCACGTGAAGGAGTAGGGGTGCTTTAAAAAATTGCTACAATGCTAAAATGCTATAGTTTTGCTATCTATAATCCATAATAATAACTCCTGTATAGAACTCCCACAACATACTTTCACATCTGTCACTTGATGACACTCGAATCCCCTGTCAGAAAAGTCTAGTGGCTGGGAATGACCTTTTTACAATGTCTGGTAAAATGTTAATGTTGTTTTCATGCGTGTAAATAGATGAATATGGCCACTTTGTACATGCACAGTACAGTTACAAGCTTATTGTGGCTCAGTGGTTAGCACTGTTGACTCACAGCAATAAGGTCACTGGTTCGAGTCCCAGCTGGGTCAGTTGTCATTTCTGTGTGGAGCAGTGGCGGCTGGTCAATAGAGGGCGCTGGGGCACTGCCCCCTTCAAGTTAGACCCCTTTAATATGTTAATATTTATTATCACAAATATTAACAAAATAAATTGATTTAATTATAACATTCTAAAATTTATTGTAGTCATACTAACATTTATTGAAAAAAAAAATTATGAACAATATTTTTTCATATGTGTGCGGGGCGCCGGACTAATGAGTGTCTATGTAGGTACACAAACTTTTGCAAGGCATGCAATATGACGATAAGCTCTAATTGGCCTGTTTTAAATTGTCCTTGGGGCGCAGCGCTTTGTGTCTCGAACCCTCCCATTTTTGTTGTTAGAACGAATCATATTTGTTTTTATGTGATTGACCTTATGTGATTGGACCATTCTCACTTAGACCGTTCACTCAGCACTCAGTGCCGACCTTTAATCATAGTGAAAGCAAGTGCAATTTCTCGAGATGAAGTAAAATTCCGTTGAAAGATATCCGTTTACAAGACGTTTGGATGGAAAAAAAAAGAATCAAGGAGCTTGGACCAGATCGACCTTGCTTATTCACCAGCAGTCAAGTGATCACGGGCGCGCATACACTCGGGGCTTTTCCAGCTCTTGTTATGACAAACAGAGTTGACTGGCAGGTTGTGATGTAAGTCATGTCTTTACTGTTTTCCGCGTTTGCTGTTTAAAACAGCATGACGTAAGAGAAGCTGAATGCATTGGCCATGCTGTCAATAGAGAAAAGACTGGTGACAGAGACGACTGACTTTAACCAAATTTGCAAGCCAGAAAGAATGATGAGCTAATTTATTTTTAAGTAGTGCTACTGGCCAGTGATTAGGCAACATTTGTGTGTGTCTGTGTGTGTGTGTGTGTGTGTGTGTGTGTGTTTGTGTGTGTGTGTGTGCGTGTGTTTGTGTGTGTGTGTTTACTGATTATCTTGATTACTTTATTACTGATAATAAACCCAAATTGAACTAAAATGAACTGATTTGTGATGCATTTATTGTATGCTTTAGTCATTTTCATTATGCTTTAGTCACCTGAAAATGGTGATGTATCTAAATTTTACACACTTTACCAACAGTTAGATTTTTTTTTTGGTTTTTGTGCCCCCTCCCCCTACATTTTGTAACACTAGCCGCCACTGGTGTGGAGTTTGCATGTTCTCCTAGTGTTGGCGTAGGTTTCCTCCGGGTGCTCCGGTTCCCCCCACAAGTCCAAAGACAGTAAAGGTGAATTGAATAAACGAAAATGTCCGTAGTGTATGTGTAGATGGGTGTTTGCCAGTACTGTTTTAGAGCTGGAAGGGACTAATTTCGGTTAATTTTGCCAACCGCCACTAGTTAACCGAATATTAACAGTTAACCGTTAACAAATTAATATTAAAATATTATTTAATAAAAAAAAATTGACATGCCTATTTTGTGTGACACATTAAATATTGCATTTTAAAATACTGATTTATTTTACCATGCGAACAGCATACAGAACATAACAGGGCATCTTTACGCACCTGCAGTGTTTTCAGCAGCAAAGAAAAACAGAATAAACTAAACAAAAATAATAAATAAATCCTGCTTTAGATCTTTCACTTAAATGACAAATTAAGATTACAAAACGAAAACACTGACTGAATCCTTTTTAAGAACCGGCATAGGCTGTTTGTCCAATCATGTTTTTTTCTTCCGTCAAATAAAAATATTAGGCTTCCTCAAATAGATCCCTTCACAGAAAATATGCATTTAATCAATGTTCCGCTGTTAGTATTATATCACAAAACCTCTGTAACATTTTGAATAGAAGTCATTAGTTTAAAGATTATGTCTTATGATTATGACGGTCTCACTCGCGGTTCATGCGCGTGCTCTCCGTGTAATGAAAAACAATGACAATAAGCCTTTAAGGTTCATATGTTGAATTTTTGTAAAGTATAGGCTACTACATAGCTACTACATGTTTTATAAGCTGTAAAATGAAAGCCTTAGTTTAGTGCAAAGTTATTATTATGCAAACATCAAGAAAAACTTTGGATTTGTTTAATGCTTAGATTAGGCTATGTTGGCTATTTAAAAATGTATATTATGTAAGAACTATTAATAACAGTTTTTTCCAAATGGAAAAAGGTTGGTTTGTTGGTTGTAGTCTTCACAAAATCATCAATAGCCTATTTGTTGAGTTTATGATGAGGCTCCAGGCAGCAGAGAGGCAATCAGCATCAGCACTGGTTTGTCAACTCTTCTGTGTCAAACTGTGATTAGAAATATCCCTCTTTCAGTTAATATAGGCTTCTCTGAAACGGTATTTCACTTTGATTTTATTTAGGCTAGATTATTTTTTTACTTAAACCAACACAATCTCACGGCAACTCGTGTTTTGGTGCTGAAGCATATAGCGGACTTGTTTTAATGTACTTCACCCCAAAGGTTATTTGTTATCCTTTATTCCTTTAAATAATGTAGCCTAGTTGTTTATGTAGCATTTCATTTTAATGATTAATGAAAGAATTATAATGCTTTGTTTCATTGTTTATCTTTATTTACAAGTAGCAGAGTATTTACAGCTAATGTATAGTCTATTTCTGTTCGTTCGCATCCCGTCCCTTTGTGCCACCTGTGCTGGATAAGTTGATGGTTCATTCTGCTGTGGCGACCTCTGATGAATAAAGAGACTTAGCTGAAGGAAAATGAATGAATGAAAACACTGGGGAAAGGATGAGGACCAGATCTAGAACCAAGAGTTGAAAAAACTAGGAGGGACAGGGGAGACCCAGGAGGTAACAGAAAAGGTAAATAACTTCCGGAACTGAGGTAAATACACTGACCGGGAGAATCGGTCCTTCAGGATGGCAACAAGGCCGGAGTGAAGTGAGAGTGCACTATTTATGGGGCTGTGGTGATGAACGGTGATGCGGGGCAGGTGTGAAGATCAGTGCACAGGTGACAGTGCACAGGGTGATAGAGTAGAGGAGGAGTCTGGTCTGACTGTGACAGAATAAGGGTTAAGTGAGCACAATATATTACACTGTTCTAGTGGATTTTGGAAATTTTAAAGGGCATCTATGATGAAAAATCATCTTTTAGAAGCTGTTTGGACAGAACTGTGTGTAGGTATAGTGTGTCCACACAGTCATATTAAAGTGATATAAAAACAATTAATCTCTTTTCTTAATTTTCTGATGTGAAAACAGGATCCAAATCAAAATTCTCTTAAACATTAAGACACTACATGATTACATACAGATCCTTTTTGTATCAATCTGCAGTATATTGTAGAAATCAACTTTTTACATAAAAAAGTTCTTTCAGAATATATGTAGCTCATGAAGTATGCTAAAAAAAAAACTGTTATTTTCTACTGTTAGGTAAACACCAAAGAGGACTAAGCAGTGATCTTGAAATTTATGAAGTTGTAGTTAGGGCTGCACAATATATTGTTTCAGCATCGATATCACAATGTGCACATATGCAAATGTCACATCGCAAAGATATGAAATGTTAAGTCTGGATTATAGTTGACCAGGAGCCACATAATTTTATTTAATCACTGTATTTATATGGAATTTATACGATTTATGCAAAAAAATATTTCTTTCTTTGAAATTTTGTCTTGTTTCTAGTCCAAATATCTACATTTCAAAGCAATAACAAGATTATTTCACTTTACCCCACTGCCAGATAATTTCCTTAAAACAAGCAAAAAGCTCTTAATTCTCACCTATTTCTTCTTATTCTTGGTCTAAGAATTTTTTTAAATTTTTGGAGTAGAAACAAGACAAAATAAAGTAGGAAAAGCATTTTTTTGCATATACTTGAATACTCAATATTTATACAATATTTATTGCAGAAAAATAAAACATCTCAATATCAGATTTTCCCAAAATCGTGCAGCCTATAGTTGTAGGTAATTCTCTAACTTTGTACATTATAGGTGTCACTAATATAGTCAGGACATTTGCTTCCTCCTTTAATGTCAGCCTCAGAGATTTTATATTTATTACTAAATATTTATTTCACTCCTAAAAGAACACAACGTCTTGCTCGGGGACTTCCGAAAACACTTTTGAGCAATGTGCGAAATCGTTTTATGAACTAAAATGAGTCAGACTTCTGCTCAGTCCTGATTAGGAAACTGCTTAACTGCTGAACTGTTTATTATTTTATAATGAAGGAGAAAAAGAAAAGAGTTGAGAATTTGCTTAGGGAAAGCCACTGAACATTTTTTTCTTGTATTTTAAAGATTTAATATTTCTGTTTTCAAGAAAATCTAGTTTGCTAATTTAATCTAAGTACTGTAATTGTTTGCTGTTGTATGCCATCTTCCTTGTTTGTCTTTCTCTCAACACACACGCACGCACGCACACACACACAAATATGCATGCACAAACCTCCACCAGATGACATTTCACTCTGCAGATCTGTCTCTGACACACTGACATGGATAACTAATAACCCATAATCCCCTGGATGCCAGCTCCAAGCGTCACATGAGCTGCTAAGGAGTCAAATAAAAATCCCAAGCATTACCAGAAATGAAATTGTCAAATTTCTTAAAGTCGTTGGCATTAATTTGTGTGTTATCCAATTAGTTGTTTGTTTAAAGGGCCTCTATTACGCATTTAATTTTTCCCAATTTGTTTTGGAGGTATTTTGCAAAAGGCTTGCATGCATATAAAATCAATTCCTTTCTGGAAAAGGTCTCAGAATAGTTTGATTCACTTGATTTGATTCAATGACTGCTCAGATAGTCCAGTCTCTTCCAATTAGTCTACAGCTGACACAGTGTGTGGGATGTAAAATGGCCATAAACATAAACACTGTATTGCATTGGTTTTATAATATCCACTTGAGCCAGCCCCCCTGAAGAATTGGATGAACTAGTTGATCAACCTTAACCTTCATCGCAAAGTGTAGGATGTCTATTCTGGTGTGGTCTGGTGTGCAGTCTATTCTGGTGTTCAGTCCAAAGACATGCGGTATAAGTGGATTGTGTACACTAAATTGTCTGTAATGTGTGTGTGTGTGTGTGTGTGTGTGTATGCCAGAGTGTGTTAGCGTTTCCCAGTACTGGGTTGTGGCTGGAAGGGCATCTGCTGCATAAAACACATGTTGGAATAGTTGGCAATTCATTCCGCTGTGGTGATCTCTGAAATAGATACTAAGCCGAAGGAGAATGAATGAATGGCCTTATGGCTTATGGCTAGGGCCAGACAGAATTTGAGGACATTTTTTTGCTATTTTTGCTGAGAATTTTGTAAAAATCTGCGGATTTATGCAGAATTATTTTTGGGAATATCATGACTAAAAATGTAGTATATGAAATAAAAAATTACAATTTTGAAAACTTTTATTTAATGTTTACAATGCAAATCCAATTAGATCCACTTATTTGGTAAACAAAGAAAGACTCATATAATATATCTACTAAGACAGAAAATATTACTTTATAAACTGTATTGTAAATAAATCAAATGAACACTTTCATGGTAGTCATATCATTGAAATAAAAAAATAAAATTGAATAAATATAAATTTACATAGATTTACACAAGTAAATATATACAGTCAATAAAGGGCTAAAAATCTGTGGATTTCTGTGTGCACAGATTTCGTGTGGGCCTACGTATGGCTATATGAGTGTATTTATGCAAAATTATTTGCAAAGATGCAAAGGTTTTGTACCTATGCACAATTATTTCTTAGAGACAACCATTCGCATGTGTGATTATTTCATAGATGTGTGTTAGCAACAGGTCTGTATATATGTGGCAGTAACATTAGAATCAGAATTGTTTACTTTAAAAATATATATATATGTATATGTATATAT